>MU260994.1:0-137452 GCA_020310875.1 Ceratopteris richardii
GCATCAATACACCCTTCAAGGATTACAAAACCCAAGAGCAGGTGTACAAATCTAGAAAATGGATTATTTCTAGTCTAGTAACAGAGTAGCTCTTCAAAAGTTTGACTCTCCAAGACGTGTAAGGGTTATTCTTGAAAATATAAGGAGGGTTGACTGCCGAATGTGATACATCAGGGGCATATGAGAGACACAGCTTCATTATTCTCCTAATACCCATCATACAAGAGAAGAAATGATTCTTGGGTTTAAGACTAAGAAGTTTAAAACTTCTGTGTCTCCAGATTGTCCACAAAGTGTGGGCTCTAATCAGTTGCCATAATACAATATCCATTCTATTAGCTTCTCCAAGGAGAAACTCCCTCCTTCCAGGGGGTTTTAAACCTGTTGAATTGCAATACAAGCTGATCCCTTGCTAGAATTTTTGAGAAGCTTTACAATTGTAGAACAAATGATCAAGATCCTCTGTATCTCCACAATGACAACATTTTCAAGCATCAATTTTAAATTCTTTAGCTTTACTTCTTGTCCAAACTCCTTTGTGAATTATCATCCACAACAGGAAGGAATGTTTGGCATTCAAAGGGAAGGACCAGATACATTTTTTTTTACAAATGGAGGTTCGGCCGAGGCCTACTCCCCCTGGCTTTAACTTTGAAATTAACAACGGAAGGACCAGATACATTTTTTTTTAATATAAAGGAAGTTCGGCAATAGCCTACTCTCCCGGATTTGGGGGGTCCCGTGGGCACTAGTCCCCTTCTTCAGGACCAGATACATTGAAACTTGTACTTCCATTCAAATTAAGAGTTTTGAAAAGCATGAGCTCCACAAAGTCACGAAGGAAGCTGGCACAAAGTCACAAAGAGTTTAAAACTAGAACGAGGGCTAGTTCCCTGTCAATCGCAACGGTTGGCACCCTATTAATCGTAGCACGCAGTGAGTCGGCTGGTTCTCAGGCAGTCTCCTAGTTCGCTGTCCGTGGTTGGTTCCCAGGCAGTCGCCTAGTTCCCTGTCCGTCGGCTGGTACCCTGTCAGTCGTAGTCCATCGTGATCAATAGCGGTGTTGCTGTCCGTAGCCGGTTGCAAATCAAAATATCTCGGGTGTGGCGACAGACTCATTGATTGAACGACCGTGACAGCGGCGACAGCAGCCATATTATTACTGTCATCGAAGTGACGAGGAAGACGATGTCCGTCGCTGAGACTCACTGTGGTTCTCCGTCGCTGAAGCTCCACCGTTAGTACATCACAAAGCTCCCTTCTCCGCGACGGTCAATGCTCCAGTCTCCGCGATTGACAACAACTGACAGAGCAGCTCCACTCTAGCCGCAATTGACAACAATTCGGCCTCTCTTAGTAGTTGAAGCCATTGACATCACAGCTCCATTATGTCCTCCAAGGAATTAATATTGCTGCTAGGACTTCCGTGCCTTTTGGGGATAGTCTTCCTTGCGCCCCTGTACTGCAAGGTTTTGGGGAAATACTTCAGTCCTCGACGGTGAAGACCGCTCTGTAGATTCTGACGCGCTGGCTAGGCAGAAGTTAAGAGGTTCGAGGAAGAATACCATGATGACTCAAGAATACGATGTGTTCATCTGTCACAGGGGCGAAACAAAGCGCAACTTTGTAAGCGTTTTGGGCGGCATGTTGAGGTCCAAGGGCATAACGTGCTTTGTCGATTACCGGAAGCCTACGGGGAACGACGTACAACTTGAGATCAATGGTGCCATAGAGAAATCGAAGGTGTTCATTGTAGTTTTAAGCCCAGATTTTGCAGGATCTACGTGGTGTCTGGACGAGATTGGTGAAATCATGAGGATACGAGATCTGTCCGGCACACCTCGTAAAGTCATACCTGTTTTCCATGACGT
The DNA here is from genome assembly GCA_020310875.1 of Ceratopteris richardii. NCBI lineage: Eukaryota > Viridiplantae > Streptophyta > Polypodiopsida > Polypodiales > Pteridaceae > Ceratopteris > Ceratopteris richardii. Next base: position 1,872 of record MU260994.1, read on the forward strand.
GCAGAAAAAGGATACATTATACGACCTAACCCAAGTGAAGAGGAGCAATGCTGAGAAAATCAACAGATGGGTAAGGCTCTAGAAGATGTCTGCAAGCTCGACGGATTCGTGTACGACAGCTCTAGCACGTAAGTATTCTTTCATCACCACGGCTCTTGAAAACCATGGTATCTTACCATGACAAAGTCAGATTACGCTTTGCCATTTCTTTCCAAAAGGGACTTATATGTAATGTCGTAAACTCATTACAGGTTGCAATGGGAAAAATCAGAGGAAATTGTGGCGGAAGTCGAAGATTTTCTCTTTTCACACCGTACCATTCCTTATATGTAATGCCGATCTGGAGGGAATGCGTAAATTATGATGTGTTCATTTGCCATTGGCAACGAGATATACAGCGCAACGTTGTAAGCGTCCTTCGTGGCATGCTCCTATGCAAGGGCATCACTCCCTTTGTAGCTGGTTACGGGAAGGACGATGGGGGGAGTGCATTAGACTCTGAAATCATCCAGGCGATAGAAAATTCCATAGTGCACGTCATTTTTCTGAGCCCAGACTTTGAATGTTCCAAACGGTGTCTGGAAGAGGTTTTCTACATCATGAAGATACAAGGTTCTCCTGGCACGTCCGATGCATCCCGCAAGCCCACTGTTGTACCTATTTTCTACGACACGGAACCCTCTACAGTTCGGTACCAGCAAAAAGGTAAAACTTACTACTTAGACGAAGCGGAAGAAAGCAGTACTGGTGAGGAACGGAAACGGTGGGCTAGTGCCCTTCACGATCTCTCTCTTCTGCATGGGCACGAATACGACTCGCGCTCAACGTATGTCAATTTTCGTCGTTAATACTACTATGAAAAGTTTTTTTCAACGAGGGTTACTATCTTTACACTCCTTGCAGGTTCCAATGGGAGAAACTATACGACGTTGTGAAAATAGTGGAAGCATCTGCGAAGAAGATTACTCCGCGGAACTATTGGTCAAAACACGAAGCCTTGTATGTGAAGAAAATAGATGAAGTTTTCAAGGAGCTGGAACTACAGGAGAAGCGTGAGCATGTTTTTCTCGTTGGTGTTTATGGCCGGGAAACATCTGAATTCTCTGATCTGCTGGTACAAAGTTTAGGTTCGAACTTTTGTGGGGTTTGCAAGTTGAATAATATAATGGAGGAAGCCTGCCAGCCAAACGGGATCTCAAAGATTGTTCAGCAAATGCTCTCAGACCAGGGTTCATTTTTGAAGGTTGCACAGCCCTTCTAACCACATTTTTCCCTTCAACAGAAGTGCAAAATTATATCAATTATATCTACGCTTCTGTTGGAAGGTGATTGAAAAATTTAACCTTTCTTTTAGAAGGGTGGTTTTTTTTGGAGCCTTCTTTATAAGGGCATATACTTGTTTTAAGAAGGGTAGATTATATATATATATATATATATATATATATATATATATATATATATATATATATATATATATATATATATATATATATTATTTCTTGAGATTTGGGGTCCACGGCCCATGCCCCAAGGATTCGATAGCCTGGAGGCTTGGTTGAAGTTGAGGCTTGGTTGAAGTTGGAATTTAGCTTCAACATTACAAATTTGCAATTTGCCAGCTGCAGCCTTGAACGAGGCCTGGGCCCCAAATCTTAATTTCCCGGAATCCAAGTTCTTTTGTGAAGCGACCAATGAGCATGCTCAAAACTTCAAAGATGTATGCCACACGTTTTAGGCTTTAGCCTTTCAAATTTCAAGTTTCGCTCCAACCTCCATGACCGACTCGTCACTCCACTGTCGAGTCTCGACTCCCTCGAACTTCCTTATTCGAAATAGGTACATAGTTTACAACTCAAGCGACGCAACTTGCAAGTTTATTGCGTATGTTAAGGGCAGGAGGCAGGCCAATGTTGAGTTATAGCTTATGGTGTCTTCCGTCTTCGAGGATCGACGAACCACAGGTAACTTTAAGTTATAACTTATGATGTCTTCCGTATTCCAGGATCCATAGATAACTTGTAAGAGCACGCAGAGCATGAGGTTAGCTGGACCTCCGTGTTTCTTGGAGACTGGAGAAGGGACATGGCTGTGCACATGAAGCATCAAACATGTACTGACTACTACTGTGAGGTACCTATACATTTTTATGTTCTCAATCAATTCATATAACGACTTCCAATTACTCTTTTAACATAAGAAGTGATCACAATTTCGCGTTCTTCTCGCTCCAGGAAACAACCTGGTGAGTCTGCGAATTTTGCCTAGTATTGAAATACGGTTACATTGTGTATGTCATGACTCATGATCAACTTACACTTTCTGCGCTACAAATTGGAGATAATCTGTTCATATATCAGTAGTTTTATCATTTGGCTATGTGTTTGGATTTTATACATTGTGTTTAAGTATTCTCATATCTACATTGTGTTTAAGTATTCTCATACCTACATTGTGTGAGTCGTGTGTACTGTACATGTTTATCTATGTTCAAGATAAAATAATGTGAACATGTTAGAATTAAGACTTTGTCTGTGTGAAGGGCTGTACGATACATGCTTAAGGATTGAAGAGGGCTCTCAGTGACCATTAGCTTAGATTCCTCTCGCACGCAAACATTTGCAATGCATGCCCGCATGCACAGGAAATATATGATGTCTTTAGCTGCGACTCGGAAGCTACGGATGACAATAATAATCTCTTCATTTAATTCATGCATTGACAATGAATACGATGAGCACATAATGATCATTGGGCACAACCAGTGTGGAGGTGTCAACCGTCAACGCCTTGTTTGGGATGAAAGAAGATGGATTGAATAGATTCAGGTATTTCTATGATCTCATCGTCTGCATTGTCTTTTCTAAGTGATACTGTGCCGTTACATCTGAGAAATTTGAAACATATTCACCATGTTCTGTCATATGTATAATGTGTTCTAGTGAGCGGCGAGGCATGCTTTATTTATAAGCTGAAGATAATAGCTCTTCTTTTCGTCGTATTTGAGTCACAAATATATTTCACAAGCACAAATCCAACAGCAAAACTGTCAGCACAAATGACATGATACTATCTACCTCTCACATTCTGTTTGTCTCTGTCGTTGTGGAAGCCGCTGAATGCTAGAAAACTTTATGTTGCTTGTAAAGAGAAACGAAACAGGCTAAGAGGTTTAAAACAATGCCCAACACATGAATTTTGAATATAAAATACGTAGCTATTGAAATGTACATATAATAAAAGTAAGCGCAGCTGATTCCTCATTTGTACTTGCTCATTTATTTCTTACGTAGCATATATTTTAACGCATTTCATTGTTGGAGCTTTATAACTGCATAGATTTTCATAATGAAACTTATTGATACGCTTTTCATCACACTAATTAATTATGTTGATTTGAGCTTAATGTTCAGAAATAGAGAGCTGACTTGCTATAGAGTGGTTGATTATCATGAACTTAGATTTGCACTTTTGCCTAAGGGTGAATTTCAGGTTTGCTGAATTCATTTTGATGAATATGATTGTCGCACTAGTGGACATGCATTTTTCACTTGCGGATTCTTTGCACGAATTGCGACCTTTGATAGGGCGCATAATCTATCAATTATACATGAAAATCAAATTAAAAGTAAAAAATTTAACAATTTACATATGACGGGCACTTTCTTTTTCGCACATCAATTGAAGGGCAAACTCAAAAAATCGGCCTTCTCACAGAAGGGTAATTGTTGTTCTAGGGTTGCATTCGAAAATACAATGCTACCCTTCAAAAATGAACGCTGTCTCAGACCTAATCCATCCGAGCAAATCCAGTGATCTCATTCAGCCGAGCACATCGAATGATGTAAAAAGATGTCAGCTGCTATTGGAAAATGAGAGGTGTTTGGTAGTCTTGATGACTTAGGAAACGACATAGACAAGATAAAGACGCTGCTTGACAGTATAGATGACCCTTTCTTGAGTCACTTGCGTGAAACATTTGATATGCTTGGATTGGATGTGCGTTTACTGAACGAAGACAAACTAAAAATTGACAGTACATGTCTTCGAGATGCGAAGGTGACCCTTTGCATTATTTCAAAGAGTTTCAGCATTGGTGAGTTTAAGAGCATGTTTACAAATGCAGCCATTCCTCCCAAGATAATATATGTATCATATGGGTCGAATCCCACCGATGAGAGCATGCTGAAGCCCTTCTTCAAGATGGAAGTCGATTTCAAAAAAGCAGAGTAAGTATATTTTATATAAATTGTTTCCTCTCTTTTGAAAACATGTACTTGTTATTTACGAGGAGATTTTCTTCTGAAGGCGATCATGTGTTTTTCCCATTGATTTTGAGAGACAACGAAACTTGCAGGTTTAACAAACCTCAATTCAAATCGATGGGGAATGAAGTTGTGCAGACCCTGAATGAAAGAGGTGAAGAAATAATGAGGGCCATAGATTTTCCTGTTGGCCTCGCACAACGTTCTTCTGATATTGAGTGTTCTATACTGGAATGTGTGTCGAGGAACGAGAATTCAGTACAATGTTTTGGGCTAGTGGGAATGGGAGGTATTGGCAAGACGTCAATCTTTAATAAAATCCATAGTCAATTTGAGAGGTCATTCTTTAGTTTGAACACAAGAGCAGAGGTGCAGGGTAAGGGCACTTTGGGCTTGATTGATGTGCAGTAAAAAATGATTGCCAAATTGTCGAAGATTAGAAGTGATGATGTGAGAATCGATAATGAAGAGCATGGGAAAATGGTTTTATCATCTAACGTAAAGCAAATCAATGCACTAATCGTCTTGGATGATGTGGATGATGGTCGACATCTAGAAGCCTTCTGTGAGCCACTTCAGTCGTCCTTAGGTCCAAAAAGTGTGATCATAATCACCACTCGTGATCAGAAGATTGTAGATTCGACAAAATCAACGATGATCTTCGACATCGAAAGACTGGATGAAGAGAGGTCGAAGTTGTTGTTTTATTGGCATGCCTTTATGAAACCAAAGCCACCTGCAAACCTCGAGAAAGTCTCACAAAGTGTCATTGAAGCGTGTCAAGGGCTTCCATTGTCCCTGAAAATTATAGGTTCCGATCTCTATGGTAATCTTCTTCCTCGCTTGCATTGTCAAATGTTTTGACTTTTGTGGATCAGAGAACGGGGAAGGCTTCGTCCACAAGATATATTTCGCAATGTGCGTTGTGGTGGATTAAGGTGAAACCATAAATGTCGTAGATTTTGGGATGTTGTAGTGTGAAGTCAAGTCGCCCTCCAGAGAGTCCACTCATTCATGTTTTGCATACTTAGGTGGTTACGATGGGAGGGAGCGCCATTCGAAGAGCTACCTCAGGGACTCTTCTCCACAAATATTCGAGTTCCAGGGTTACCCTGGAGCGAGATAAGGGAAGTGCCGTTAAGACAAACAATTTGGAAATGCTCCTCTGCAGATTTTGATTTTTAGTTCATATGTATGCAGACGACCTCCCTACCAAATTTGCAACACTTGGATGTGTCGTGCACGAGATTGAAGCGATTGGACATGACGAGTAAGCAACTGAAACTTTTCGTTCTATATATAAGAAATTAAATTCGAGAAATAAATGACCTCCATAAGCTCCTCAATCTTCCTCCTCTCTGTGCTAGGAAAAGCCAACTTGTTTTCTGAGACTTTCTGTGACCTTTCTAGTCATACCTCTTTCTTGCTTATTAAGATTCGAGGTTTCGCGAGTGCGAATGCATAAAACTTCTCCCAAAGGAGATGATGATGAGTAACTAACTCAAGACTTGGCTTTCTAACGAAGAACGTAAATTCGAAAACTTAAAGACGTCAACAATGACTGACCGAAGTCCTTCTCATCTCTCTCAAGAATCGTTTGGAGAAACGGGTAACTCCTTTTCTCTCCATTTTCCTTCAATGTTTCGCTCAAATACCCATTCTCAGACTTCACTTTGGAGAGCCCCTGTTCATTGTGTCATGGGGGACATAAAGCATTTCGGCCCACTTGTGCTCAATTATAAAAAGAGAAGTCCCATCCTCGAAATGAGGGAAGTGCAAGAAAATGATCATCGCTTCACTAAACACTAGGGGGCTATCTGACCCTACAAGAGCCACCATTATTGGTCAATGGCTCCGTGACATAAGCTTAAACCTGGACTTCATCCGCGACATAAGCTTAAACCCGAACTTCATCTCTCTTCAAGAGATTAAAATTGAATGAGAAGACCTTCAAAAAAGACTTAAGGGCATCTCTCAGTCCCATGTGTGGTTTTCCACAACCCATCAGCGTGGTTCTGGTGGAATGCCATTGGTATCAATCACCTCTGGGCTAGTAAGCTTGACTACATGAGCGAAGACAGAAACCATAGGTGAATGGCAATTACATTCAGTACCCCCTTCCAATTCTCCCTGATTTCTATGTATGCTCCAAACGAGGATGCTGCGAGGATCCATACTTGGTCCTCCTTGGACTTGTTTTCTCATCAATAATTTGCGGTGACTTCAATATGGTGGAGGACCCCTCTGATAGGTGGAACAACAAGGGCCGTATCATTGATGGCCAAGAGAAAGACACATGGGACCAAACCAAACTGTTTCTGGATCTTGTCGAAGTCAAGGACCTGAATGGCTTTTCTTGGTCCAATCTTCAATTGGGTGAGGACTTGAGGAAAGCGAGACTCGATAGAAGCTACATTTCAGAGAATCTTATCCATCAATGGGGTCCTCCCACCCTAACACAACGTATCGACCTCACCATTTCAGACCATTACCCAATGGCGCTCACCTTTCCACCTCAATCTAAAAGTCGCAAGGCACCTTGGTTTCACGCCAGCCCTTTTGTCTTTTCGCTCCCCTCTATTCGCCAAGAAATCACTAATGCGTGGCTTGAGGCCTTTGTCGTCTTCACCTCTCCAGCCAAGTGTTGGAGAAACACAGTGGAAAAGTCTCGGCAGATCTTGATTAGGACCACGAAGGCTCTCAACCATCCGTCGAAGACGTAGAGAAAACCTATACCGCCAGCTCTAGAGACTCGAAGAAGAAGTCACTACAACACATCAAGGGAATATCGACGGTCAGTGTATCGACGTGCAGCTGTCGGCGTCGGTATATCCCTTGGAAAATTTGGGAAAGTTGCGTTGCCTCGGAATCACAGCCGCGTCTGTTCGAGTGGGTTGGCATTGCCTCGGAAACTAAGCGTCGGTATATGCATCGGTAAATTGCTGAAACTACCGACGCATATACCGACGCTCTCTTTTTAACTCGGCTCAAACCCGAAAATCGTCATTCTAAGCGTTTCGAATGTGAAACTTCTCCTTTCGAGTTCGCGCGCGCCAACAGCACAGCAGCAGAACTCTGTTTGTCATCCTCTCTCTCTCTCTCTCCCTCCCTTCCCCCTCTCTCTCTCTCTCTCCCTCCCTCTCTCCCTCCCTTCCCCCTCTCTCTCTCTCTCTCCCTCTCTCTCTCTCCCTCCCTCTCTCTCACTATCTCTCTCTCTCTCTCTCTCCCTCTCTCTCTCTCACTCTCTCCTCATCTCTCTCCCTTTTTCTCTCTCCCTCTCTCTTTCTCTCTCCCTCTCTCTCTCTCTTTATACAAACATCTATCTTTATAGATCTGAAGTTTTGGTTTTGCTAATATGTTCTTTGTTTGGTTTTGCAAGAGAATTTGGCATCAAAGCTTGGGAAATTCGGTGAAGAAGCACTTCAAGTGGAATTACAAAAATTACAGCAATGTAAGTAAAACATATATCACTCTTTTATTTTCTTTATATTTTTGTTTTCTAATATCCTCTCTTTATATTTTTGTTTTCTAATATCTTCTATCTTTATTTTTGTTTGTTTGAGAGAGAGAGAGAGAGAGAGAGAGAGAGAGAGAGAGAGAGAGAGAGAGAGAGAGAGAGAGAGAGAGAGAGAGAGAGAGAGAGAGAGAGAGAGAGAGAGAGAGAGAGAGAGAGAGAGAGAGAGAGAGAGAGAGAGAGAGAGAGAGAGAGAGGGATATGCATGAATATGTGCATGCATATGCATACATGCATGAATGCACATGCATACATGCATGCATGCATATGCATACATGCATACATGCATACTTTTCTTCTCTTTATTTTTGTTTGAGAGAGAGAGAGAGCGACAGAGAGAGAGGGATATGCATGAATGCACATGCATACACATGCATACATGCATACACATGCATGAATGCACATGCATACACATGCATACATGCATGAATGCACATGCATACATGCATATGCATTCCCAAATGCATATGAATGAATGCACATGCATACATGCATGAATGCACATGCATACATGCATGAATGCACATGCATATATACATGCATGAATGCACATGCATACATGCATGAATGCACATGTGAACATGCATATGCATACATGCATATGCATACATGCATATGCATACATGCATATGCATACATGCATATGCATACATGCACATGCATACATGCATACATGTTATGCATACATGCACATGCATACATGTTATGCATACATGCATATGCATACATGCATATGCATACATGCATACATGCACATGCATACATGCATACATGCATACATGCATATGCATACATGAATGCATATGCATACATGAATGCATATGCATACATGCATGCACATGAATGAATACATGCATACATGCATATGCATATGCATACATGCATGCATACACATGCATACATGCATGAATGCACATGCATTCATGCATACACATGCATACATGCATGAATGCACATGCATGCATGCATACACATGCATACATGCATGAATGCACATGCATGTATGCATACACATGCATACATGCATGAATGCACATGCATGCATGCATACACATGCATACATGCATGAATGCACATGCATGCATGCATACACATGCATACATGCATGCATAGTACAAGAAGAGGTTTAAAAACGAGGTTTAAATCGAGGTTTAAATCGTTTAAATCGTAGAGATTTATAAAATTGAAAATAAAAATCGGGGTTTTTATTCCCTGTGAGAGATTTTTATATTTTGAAACATAAACCTATGTACCAATGCATGTTTAACACCATTTTGATATACCTGACATGAATAATATATAAAATCACCTTCCATGTATTTTAAATAAAGGAGTAAACATCATACATGAAAGTTAACACTCGAACAATGGACATAATCAACTACAGTCTACCAATCAGTCAATGACTCAAGTCATACATAATACAACTGCCAGCAATGTCAATGATCAGTCACTAGTGATCATACAAAAGAAACATGTAGATACTAAAAAGTAAACAAGCATCAAAATATAATGTCCATCATCCATGGTAGTGTCGTGGCTCGTGTGTAATATCAATGTTCATATAACATATATGCCAATGTCCAAGATCCAACTCCAAGAGTAGGTGAATCCTAAAGACTAAGAAGACTCTCCAATGTCAAATGTAGACTCATCATCTATGGTATCATCATCTGCATCAAATGTACTAGCCCATGATGATGTACTATCGGAGTTTGAATGACCAAACTGTGCTGCAAGCATGACAGCATCTCCTCCCAAATCACCACCTCCATTGGAAGAGGAGGCTGATGCCTCTTCTCAATCCTCTGGATCAACTCGAGGAGTGGAAGCCTCACCACGCCTTCCACGACCACGTCCACCTCGTCTCGAAGCACACTTCTGCTTCCGCGTATGAGAAGCCTTCCTGCTAGTAGAAGGTAATGATAGATCATCTAAAAATAACACACAATAAATAAATTTAGAAGTTGGTAGTATCCAAATTCCAATCTCAACAGAGTCATTATTTATGAATCATACCTGGAGCATGTCTAGTGTAATAAAGTAAGTCTATGATCTAGGGATCCGATGGCTTCAGACAGATCTGAAATCGGATACCGTTTGGTCACTCGTCTGTAGGACCAAAGATCTCAAGAGTAGACTCAAGCATAAGTCATGTGCTCTCATATTCAAGTAATCCACTTAGCCTAGTGGTTAAGTCTCATGGTTGTGAAGGAGAAGGTCTTGGGTTCAACTCCCATGGGGAGCATGGGGAGAGAGTTTTGCCCAAAGAGCTCTAGAGCCTTTTAACTCAAGTTAACGTGAGTTAACTTGAGTCCAGTGGACTTAACTCAAGAGGTCAGTACAACAACCACTAGTGGACTCTAGTGGAAGGTACTAAAGTAGTGGTCGAGATCACTCCAGCCACTAATAGACTCTAGTGGTGGATATGAAAGGAGTGGAGGAGATTGCACATGCACTTGTGGACTCTAGTTACATTTGTGGTCCTCATTAGTTCAAGCAACTATATATACAGGCATAAGGTTGGGAGGAGAGTCATCTCTCTAGTATGTTGTTGCAGAGCCAAAGAGCGCACAAAGCAGAGAAAAAGACGGGCCCCAAAATTTTTCCGATTTGAACTACATATTTTTGTATCATAATTATTCTTGTAATATATTTTCCGTTGTAAAGGCATTAGAGGAGTCCTCTAGATGCATCCCCACAGAATATTAGAAGCTTACCCATGTAAAATAGTAGAAATTTAGTCTTTTAGTGAATAAAGTGCCGGTCTCTTGTGTGAAAGGACCATTTTTAGGGCACTAGTATATAAGTCAAATGTGACTCTTTGTAAAAAACTTTTTGCCATTGTGAGAATAGAGAGCACAGAAATTCGAATTTGTGTCTTCTTCCCTCCTTATCTTCTTCTTCGTGAGCTTGTATGCATGTGTATTGCTTGGAAAGAGTGCTTGTGAGTGTTGTCTGTCCATGAAAGTGTTTTTTTGCTGTAGGAAAGGTGTGTGCGAAGTGTAGGAAGGGCTGAAGTGTAGGAAAGTATTCGCGTGACTCAGTATTTTGCCCATAACTTGAAGTAGGAGCGTCAGAATTGAGTGAAACCACTTCCATTGGATGCGTCTTCTCGAGAGCTTCGAAACGCATATGCTATTCGCTATATTTCGAGTTCGGAGTTGGGAGAAAAGTCCAAAATACAGACGGCTGCTGCACCAAGTATCGTTTCGCCTTGACCAACAGTTGGAGCTTGTTTGGATAAGTCTTTGCCTCATTTACATTCTTTGAGTAGTTCATTTGCATTGATCATTACATGATTGCATGTCTTCATACACTCGGCTAGGTTTGTATACTCTTTGGATTGATATTTAAAAGCGTGTATCCCCACTATATGCACTTGTGAGGGGATTGAGGTATAGTCTCTTTTTCCGCAAGTCCCTAAGTTGATACTTAGGTCAACACACTTTTTGGCGCCGTTGTCGGGGAGTGACGAATCAAACCGAGGCATTCGTGTGATGGTAAGTAGCTTTTTGCATTGAAGTAAATGGAGGAGTGGAAATTTTCTCTTCTTTGGTAAGTCATTTTCAGCCGCACTTTCTACTTCTCATTCTTGGAGTGTGTGTAGTGAGTCCTTTGTTTAAGGAAGAGAGTAGGAGTAGAGTAGGAGTGAGTAGAGAGTGGACCAAATCATTAGGATAGAGTTTAGTCTTATTCAGAAAAGTTCCTTTTTTTTTAAGCCAGAAAATTCCAACTATAAAAGCCAAAAAATTTCATTTTACAAGTCACTTGTGTGAACAAGTATCGTGGGAGCACCTGTCGAGTATCGCGTGAGCTAGCAGAGATCGTGGGCGAGGAAACAAGCATTTGGGGAGTGCACAGAGCAAGGGAAATTGATAAAGAGATTCTAGGTGCTACCAAGGTAAGCTAGCCCACCATTTTTAATCAAATTTCTCAAGCAAATCAAATTAGGAAAGAAAAACGATCTTCGTTGAGTATCGTTAGAGCTCTCAGGGGGCTAAAAGTTGTATTTTGATTAATACAGAGAGGGAGGATAAGAGAGAAGAGCTTGGTGATCAAGGGGGTAAAATCAAAAACTCAAAAACATTTGCTGAAATTTGTTTAAGGGTCAAGTATCGTTTTACTCCCGCGGTCGAGTATCGCGATACTTATCAAGTATCGTTTTGCTCCTGTGGTTGAGTATCGTGATATTTCCCATTGATCGTGTATCGTTTTATACCGATCGCGATATTTGGTCAAAGATCGTTTTGCCAGCGATCGTTGATTGTGTATCGTTTCGTGCCGATCGCGATACTTGAGAAGTATCGTTTGGTCAAAGGTCGCGATACCTGACAAGTATCGTGTATCGTTGGATCAACGATCGTTTTCGAGGGATCAAGTATCATGGTGCTGAAGTATCGTCGATCGTTTTTAACCAAGTATCGTTTGGTTCAAATATCGTGTATCGTCGGATCCTCAGAGATCGCGATATTTGCCAGCTATCGTGTATCGTCGATCGTTTCATCCAAATATCGTGTATCGTAGGATTTCAAGTGTCGTGTATCGTTCCAGCCAAGTATCGTTTTATCCAGAGATCGTCTAGAGTAAAGATCGCGATACTTTGCAAGTATCGTGTATCGTTTTCATCTAGATATCGTGTATCGTGTCGGTCAAGTATCGTTTTGGTCCAAGTATCGTGTATCGCGTCTCAGAGATCGCGATACTTGCCAGCGATCGAGTATCGTTTTGAACCAAGTATTGGTATCGTTTCACTCAGCGATCGGTATCGGTTATCAGGTGTCGCGATATTTGTCAAGTATCGGTATCGTCTGAACATACATCAAGTATCGTGGATTCTAGAGATCGTGTATTGTATGTTTTGAGAGGCCAAGTATCGTGACCAAGGAAAAAGTTATTTTTCAGTCTTTTTCGAGCCAAATTTCCCTAGACTCCTAAGCTATAGTTTAGAATTCTAGAGGCTAGAGGTTGACAAGATCTGATCAGAGCTCTTAAGTGGATGAACCTGAGATCCGGAAGAACCCTAGGAAGCCGAAGAAGTGTAATCTCTTTTGTAGGGAGTGTTGCCGAACCAAGTAGCCGTTCACACTATTCTGAGACCTCCAGTGAGTCAGAAGGAGAAATTCCCATGGCTTCAGAGGATATGCAAAACACTGTACCCATGATTGGCACGATGTCAATCATTGAGGGAGAATACAGAACATCCTTGGAGTATGTGAACACCAACCACAATGAGATTCCCATTTATTTGGATGGCTTAAACAGATCTGTGGCCAGGTTACAGAAAGCATCAGAAGCCTACATAGTACCTAGACCAGCAGTTAAGTACAAAGGAGGATTGTACATGGACAAACAAGATATTCAATACATGGTCACCGAACACCCGGAAATCATTAATGAGCATGGTGAGGAAAATAATGCTTCAAGCTTAAATGGAGGTGGAAACGAAGAGCAAGTAACTACACCTAGAGAGAGGTCTACAATTACTAAAATTTGGAGAGGAGACCTGATTCCCCAGGACGACACTTTAATAGATGTGTATTTGATCAACGGAATGGAGCACCTGCTCAGAGCCCATTCCTCTATATGGGAAGCTTCTCCTAATCCAGTTATCATCTATGAGTTACAAGACCCTGAGTTCCCCACCATCATCACATATTTGGATAAAAATCACAGAAGATATTGGCCAATAACAGAATTAGAGAGAGCTGAGTTGAAATATCAGAACATCCCACTGTTCCCCCCTAGAGATCAAGCCACTACTTCACGGAATCCACTTGGAACTTCTCAGAATGATTCATATCAACAGTCGGGACAAACACAACAAACACAACAAACCTAGATCCCCGTCAGACCACATGTGCAATTTGCAACGCCTGCCATTAGTCTTAACTACCGGCCACAACCAGCTACAGACCCAAGACATGGAGTTCATGCTCCAGTCAGACCACAAGTAGTGAGAGGACCAGGCATACCAATAGGGAGACCAATCTTCCCAGTGATGCATAGACAACCTGAAGCAGGAAGACGACTAAGGCCGATCCAAGTTGCAAAGTGCATGAGAAATCATTATGATGGCTCTAGTGAACCCTATAATCACATAGCAGAATTTAAACAAGTAGTTAGAGTCGAGCAGGTAGATGACTTTCTGATTCAGTATGAGTCTTTTGGCCTCACCTTGTCAGACACAGCTTTCGCTTGGTTTCAGCCATTGGACCCGAATACCTTTCAGAACATGGAGCAGGTATATCAAGAAATGATTGAAGAATTTACCAAATCACGAATTAAAAACAATTCTTTGTCACTAATCCACAGCTTCAAACAAGTCCCTACCGAGTCAGTAAGATTGGCAGCAAGGAGATTCAAGCAGTATGTGGATAGATGCCCCGTGGAAGAGAGACCGACGCAAAACAAAATGGTATCATTGTTCTTGGAAGGACTGTTGAACGGAACTTTGAGGTCATTAGTGTACGTAAAGAGAGTTCAAACCTTGCAAGAGTGTATGAAGGAATGTATAGACCTAGAAGATAACATTGCAGAAGACTTGAAAATACCCCAAGGTAGTTTGAAGAGCGAAGAGTCAACAAGTAGCACATCAAACCCCAAAAACAACGTGGAGGAAATTGCCGACTTGTTAGCAAAAAAACTGAACGTCCAAGGACAGAGGAATTATTCCACTAATCCTATGAGACTGCCTATGCTTAGAAGATGTATGCAGTGCGGAGGAGACCATCCTTCTCATTTGTGTACTAGGGGAGTAGTCCCACCACCCGCCTATGCTCATCCTAGACCTTCTGTCCCCGAACCTCTACAATATTGCAGCATAGAGCAGAGATATACAAACCATAGCACCGAGAACTTCCCTTACAATAGGCAAACAAGACCCACCCAGCATTATGTGAGACCATATGGATATCCGCAAAACCAGCAGGGAGGAGAAGCCTTTAGATATCCCTCTTATCAGCCGCAGGCACCAATACCACGACCATACGCATATCAGGGATATACGCAACCTCAACCAGTGCTAGGACAACAACCGCCCGACCCTCAGAACGTTGTCCCAGTTAAGATAGCACAACCAGAGGAAAACCTAGAAAGGGCTATAGTGCCAGCCACACCTTTGACTAGTAGTGAACCATATGACTCATTTTACGACCCTAGTCAAGGAACATACCCTGGTTATGAAAGCGCGATAACAGAATATGGGCAACAGTATGACCCATATGCTTATGGCATGGAAATACCGGACAGTTCATACGGACACGAGCAGGATTATGTGCCCTTAATGTACACAGCTCCTAGAGCAACCATGCCACCTCGACCAATGAATAGACAGCCTGTACCCAGAGGACCATGCTACAGATGTGGAGGTGACCACTATATTAGAGAATGCACATTACCAAACCCACCACCACCACAACGAATTTGGGAAGGCTACTGTAGCGATTGTGGTAAGGAACATCTTTTCAGAGATTGTCTTAAGAACCCCAACAAAGTCACATCTAAGGTGCAGATTAATGTGATAGAAGTGATTGAATCATCAGGGAGCGACAAAGAGTACACAGTACCTTTAAAGGCAATAACGAGAGCCAAGGCTAGAGAGAACCCTGATAAAACAGACGAGAGTAATCAAAGCGACAAAGAGGGGAATATACCCATCCCTCACAGAGTAGAAGACTCTGAAGAACCAAAGAAAAGTATTGCCAGTAAAAGGTCACAAAGATGGAAGAACCTGAGAGATAAAATAAAAGAAAAAAAGTTATTACAAAGGAAGGAAAACGAAAAGAGTAAACAGAAACCAACAAAAGAACCTCAAGGGGAAGAAGAAAATAGAAATGGGAGGAAAAGGGAGGAGGTAGGATCAGTATTAGCAGACCCAATGCCTGAAGAGTTAGCCATGTGGATTCAGGCATATAAGGCACGAATAAAAGCAAGACCTACCATAGAGCAACATGATAGAGAATATCCGAGAGGCGACTTAGAGAAAGAAAGGTTAGAAATATGCAAGAAGTTGATAGAGATTGCGCAACAAACCTTAGAAAAACCTGCATCGCCTCTACCACATAACCGAATTTTTGAAGAAAAATTCCAAGAGTGCCTAAACACTCAGGAAAAGCCTAAAGTATATAGACCACAAAATGAAGAACAGGGTGTTGAGAGAAGGGAAGGATCCATAGTCCCCGAAGTAGGAGACTGGAATAAGGATCTTTGGGCACGAGTTCAAGAGGACAAGTGGAAAAAGGTAGGAGGAATGGTACCGCCCTTTGAAGAATTAGAAGCAGAAAATGAAATGGAGGGTTCAATACCTGAACTAAATTCAGAAGAAATTTTTCCGATGGATGCAAGTGACAAGGAAGATGTAAAGGAACTACCCAACTACACAGGGGAGTACGAGCACAACTCGGAGTTGTATCGCATTCCATCAATCACGAGACGAGAAACGAACCTTAGTTCAAACATTGGAGATCATACAACGTCTTAGAGAGGTAAAAATCCCATGTACCCTAACATTCGAGGAACTGTTAAAGGTAAAACCACACTTAAAAGAGAAATTGATCAATCAATGGGAAGTCAAAGAGGAAAAGAAAGAGGTAGCTGACGAAGTGAAAACGGTGAGAATTCCAGTGGATAAAGTAGGAGACTTTAGTGAAGGAGATGAAGGAAATACCTGTCTGCCAATCACCTATAGGGGTTACACTACCAAAGCCATACTAGATTCAGGAGTTGGTGTCGGCATTGCTACCAAAGAGATTTGGTAGAAATGGGGACAACCAGCATTAAGACCAATACGCATGAAAATACAAATGGCAGATGGACATACGGAAAGACCCTTAGGTTTGTTGGAACGAGTAGTCTTCACTACGTGTGGAGTGGAATTTGAACATACTTTAGCAATATGTCACTTTGAAAGGCCAAGCAATTATGAAATGATCTTGGGAAGGCCTTTCATGAGACAGCTAAAGGTCGTACAAGATTGGGGAAAAGATGCAGTGTATCTACAACACGCAAGAACCACCACTAGGATAAACCTACATACATACACGTATCAGGATGTGCAACCTCTGCAATGGAATCAAATCCATAAAGAGGAAGACGATCAATCGGTTCACAATGGAGGTTCTAGTGATCAATCTTGGATGAACGAGGACACTCATCTATGGATATGTCAAGCTGCAAAGAAGGAAGAGGAGAGAAGAAAAGGATGGCAGCAGAAACAAGGAATAGTGAGATCTGTACAAGATCCAGCCTATATGCCACAAGTATTTCCGGACGAAGAATTCGAATCTCACGGTTGGATGGAAATCTTAGCCACCCTCGATGTCTGTGTAAACGAAGAAGTTGTGACCATGAACGAATGTATCGATGAGGAGGGTTATGATGTTAGTCTGTATATGGTAGTCCTTCAGGAGGCAGAAGAAGGAGAAGTGATCGAGAAAGACTGGAAGGAGGACTACGAGAGCATCGAAATGGAACCTGAACCCATGGATCTAGGGATTGGTACCACCAACATAGAGATCACGACCAATGAAACACATAAGGAACTCACACAAAAAGGGGAATTAAAAGTTGAAAGGGAATTAGAAGATGAAGAAAACAAACTTCAAGATCAATTTGAGGTACCAGCCCATTTTAAAAGATATGAAGTGGAAGAGAGAAAAATTGCTATTCAAATGCCTAAAAGAGAAGCACAACCTGGAATAGCATACGATAATAAGGAACAAACCAAGAAAATAGTTGTAACTATGGAAGGAGGAGAGGAACGATGTACCTTCATAGGACAGGATGTCTCATTAGAAGAAGAACAAGAGTTAATTCGACTCATAAGAGAATACCGGGATGTCTTTGCTTGGACTTATAAGGACTTAAAAGGAGTAGATCCATCTATATGTGCGCATAGAATCCCCATGACATCCGAAGCCAAACCTTCGAAACGGAGACCATATACTTATAATGATAAGTTGTTAGATGCTGGATTCATCTACGAAATTGAGCACACGGAATGGGTATCACCCTTGGTGGTTGTACCAAAGAAGAATGGAAAGTTAAGAGTGTGCATCAATTTGAAAAAAGTGTGCATCACCCTTGGTGGTTGTACCAAAGAAGAATGGAAAGTTAAGAGTGTGCATCACCCTTGGTGGTTGTACCAAAGAAGAATGGAAAGTTAAGAGTGTGCATCAATTTGAAAAAAGTGAACGCCGCAACGATAAGGGATAGCTATCCCTTACCAATCACTGATCATCTCTTGGAAAGGGTAGCAGGGAAGGAAGTTTATAGCTTTCTGGATGGCTTTTCAGGGTATAATCAGGTAGCCATTGCTCCTGAGGACCAACATAAGACTGCATTTGCAACTGAATGGGGAGTATACGCCTTTAGAGTCATGCCTTTTGGTTTAACGAATGCCCAAGCTACTTTCCAAAGATTGATGTGTCATGTGTTCAAGGAATTTCTGAGAAAAAGCATGGAGGTATATGTGGACGATCTTTGTACATATTCAGCTATACGATCAGAGCACATCCCTGAACTTGAAAAGATTTTTGCTAAATGTCGACAATATCGAGTATGCTTCAATCCTGAAAAATGTGTCTTCATGGTGCGACAAGGGAAAATCTTAGGACATATTGTTTCTAAGAATGGAATTTCCACAGATGAAGACAAAATTAAAGTAATTTTGGATTTACGAAGACCTAAAACTGCTAAAGAAGTTCAAGCATTTATGGGACATTGTGGTTACTATCGAAGATTCATACATATGTACGCCATAATTGCTAGGCCTCTTTATGCGTTATTGACTCTATTCAATTGGACCGAAGAATGCGAAAAAGCTTTTAATGAGTTAAAGAATCGATTGAGTTCAGCACTCATCCTTCGAGTCCCCAACTGGAATAAACCGTTTCACATTCATGTGGATGCTTCCAAGTTTGCCATTGGTTGCATCTTAGCTCAACCAGCTGATACAGGGAAATTAGACCACCCGATAGCCTATGCCAGTAGACAGTTAAATCAAGCGGAACGCAATTATACTACTACGGAGAGAGAAGGCCTAGGGATGGTATACGCAGTCAAGAAATTCAAACATTACTTACTGGCAAACAAATTCAAATTCTTCATTGATCATCAAGCCCTATTGTACTTAGTCAACAAGCCTTGCAATACAGGACGACTAGTACGATGGTTTTTATTGCTAATGGAATTTGATTTTGAGGTCTGCTCTGATGTGGGTGTTTCCTTTCTTGACTATTACCTCAAAATCAAATTCCATTAGCAATAAAAACCATCGTACTAGTCGTCCTGTATTGCAAGGCTTGTTGACTAAGTACAATAGGGCTTGATGATCAATGAAGAATTTGAATTTGTTTGCCAGTAAGTAATGTCTGAATTTCTTGACTTCGTATACCATCCCTAGGCCTTCTCTCTCCGTAGTAGTATGTTGCTCTAGCACAATGGTAAGTACCACGTTAAGAAGCTTCACCTCCTTAATGTCAATCCGTGGGAGAGGTAGGAGTGATATGAAGATCGTGAACGTGAGATGATGTGAGAGTGAAGGTGAGAAGCACAAAGATGCACACACATACACACACACAAAGAAGAGACAAGCAAGACACAATGGAAGGTGGGCACTTAGTTCTATTACTCAAGATCACTATTACAAGCTCAAAGGAACTCTAATCTCAAACAAGCTAACCTCAAAAATGAGCTCTCTAGCTCTTTTTATAGTTACCCGACCACACCGCGGGATCTGCCACAAGGACAAGCTGTGTCGAGCTCTGAAGAATAAAGAACCGAAACAGACGACGACGAAGGCGACGATGAAGCCAGCCAGGGCTCACATGACGGACAGACAGATGGCCAAGGTCAACAAACCGACGCACACGACGACACCAGCACATATGAAGATGAGACGTTCGAAGCCGCAGCTTACACACTGGCAATAAAAAAATTATATCGTACGATGAAGAAAGTCTAAGCACGGAAGAAGTTAACTGAAGAGGAGAGCCAGGCATTAATTGAACAGGAACTCATCTCCGGAGGATTCGAAGACGCATATATCAAAGGGTTCAGAGAGTTAGTCAAATCAGTAGGCTCCAATGAAGCACTCAGGTACTTACAAAGAAAGCAACTACCACAGTTTGACCCCCGTCGAGTACGACTACTTTCAAAGCCCGGAGAGTATATTCGCGTACCAACAGGAGCTCAGTCGTCAGCACAAGCCAGGGAGGCACGCCTCGCCCCCGAAAGATCATTGACCGCAGAACCCATCCTTGTAGATTCCCCACCACGTACTACCGTTGTACATACCACCACTATCCTCGAAATAACATCCACACCTTCTACTCCTCTCTCACCTCATCTTTGACCAAACCATCCTGTATCCCCCGCACACCCACCTGCTCCCCCCACATCCACACCAATCCAAGGCAACATAACCACACCCTTTGCCCTGCCCATTCATACCACCATGCCCACACCCAACCCTCCGCATCTACATGTTAACCCATTCACCCCTTCATCCTTCCCAGCGTTTCCCCCACCTTTAAGACCCCCTTTCACCTTTCTAACCCCACTAACCTTCTCACCAGTTTCACCTCCCCAACCAACCATAACCCCTATATCCCCTTTTCACCAAGCTGCTCCAGCCATCCCCCCTGTAAATTACTCTACATTTGTAAATCCCGTCTTCACACCTACACAACCACCCACTTACACACCGCTTTTCACAGTCACCGCACTTGACACGTCCAATGACATGGACATATCACCATCCACCTCACCAGCACACACTCCACTCACAGCACCATCATATTTAGGCACGTCACAATTTTCCACAATCACCACTGCATCCACCTTCCCCACCCCATTTCCCATTCCCGCTGCATCTACTTCCACTGCATCCCCATTTAGCACTCCATTACTATTATCGCCCACCATAGACACTGCACTTACACAAATGTTCACATGCATGTCACAAGTCCGCGATGAGTTCGCATCCCTTGGCAACAACTATCAACAGCTGCAGAGAACGACGAATGAACTACAAACGCAGCTTAAGTCATTATCAATTGAGAATGCCTCACTGAACAGCCGATACCAAGATTTACGGGAGGCCTATCACAAATTAGAACTAGAAAGTGAGGAGAAAACAAAAGAAGCCACTGCGGATCTGGACAACCTATTTCGAGCCCAAACGATTAGAAACGCGACACTGACAAGGAATATGGGCTTACTAAGAAGACACTTAGCCGCAGCCCAGGAGGAAAACGTGAGACTCCAAGCGCAGAATAGAGAAAACTTGGAAGCGGCATTGGATCATCCAGAACAACCACTAAGTCCGAGCAGATTCAAGGCAATCCCATCCGAATCAATGCGGATGTTGCTAGATGACCATGTTCGATTGCTCGAGGATTATGATCGTATGAACGAAGAGCATCAAAAGTTAAAGGAAGATCACAAGCTACTACAGCTCAGAGAACCTGCAGCACAGCAAGTACAAGTAGCAGCAGAATTACCAGCACCTGTGGACCCTGCCCCTAAAATTTTAGAGGAACTCAACGCACTCCGGGCCCAGGTAACAAATCTTGAATCTAGAATTGCAGTTTATGAAGCACCACCAAGGCCAGACTCCCCACCTGAGCTACCAGCTGAGGAAGAAACCGTCACTATCCCGGTGGAGGAGACATTTGAAGAGGCATACGAGCCGATACCCATCCCAGGCGGACGTGTCACGGCCGAAGGCCAGATGACCTATGAACTACCTACCCCCGCGTGGATGAAGACAGTTGAAGAACTCGGAACGACACATTCGGCCAGAGTAGAGGCACAGTTACATGCCATGGCCATGATTGAAGAGAGAATTTTACAGTCACCATTCTTTGCTCATTTGGCCCCGCGACGATACATATCTGGGCATGAGCTCCAATATAAACCGTACTTCATGTTAATGGCCGAATACCAGTTAGCCATCGAGAGAGAAACCGGCATGAAACCAACGCATGCTACTCAATTCGAGCCGGAGGACTTTCCACCAAGTGCGCAGAGAGGTGAAATCCATCAACCAGATTGGCGCAAAGATTTATTGCAAAACTATCCAGAGATGATGAGCACATGGGTGAAAGCGCCACTGCACTTAAAATTTAACCCATGCTGGGGATCAGTACCACGACGCCGCTCTTGTACTGCATTCGCTATTAAAGTACAAAACAATAAGCAGTGCCAAGACTGGTTGAATTATCCCTATTTCAAGCCACCAATCGAGTTACCCACAGTAGGCTACATGATGGCGACGATCCGCAACTGGCTCCCTCGATTAAAGCATATGGATGATATTGCCGCGCATATGACTGTCAAAATTTTTGACATGATGCAAATGATATTTAAAGTCTTCCGACGCGTCAAGGCACCGCATGTAAACACCCCGGGCTTTGAGCATGGCAACTTTGATTTAGTCTATGATATGAGCACAACGCCATCGCTACGGGTGTGTTATGCCTGGCACTGCAGGATCAAATACCTACCGGCATGTTACAAGCAGACATTCGAAGAAATGTTCACCACCGGCTTTTGGGAGTACCATTCAGAGGTATTTATAAGCAGGCCCACACATTTATTGCAATTATTCGCCTGTGAACGAATGGTGTACTCCACACATTATCAACTCCCACCATCAGACGAGCCGCAACCTATTGACTGGGAGAAACTCGAGGCTGATCTGGCCCGAGGCATTCGTATCTCCGAGCACACCCTCGCTCAAGACCTCCTACAGAACTATATCCGGCAGACCTCACAACAAGGTTCTGTCAGGGACGACAGAAGCGAGAGGGAGGGGGGTGTTGGAAACAGCCAGAGGCACAGACGCCACGGAAGCATGTAAAGACGGAGCAGGGAGCCAGTCGGATCAATTTTCCAAACAAATATGTTTCTTATTATTTCTTCAAACATTCAACAGTGATTGTTATCACTAATTGTAACATATGTATCATAGAAAACCCCATTTTGTAATTCATAGCTCCATTTTGTGCAAGCCGAGGAGTCCTCGAGCTTGAGGAGCTTAGGTAGAATGCTCGTACCAATTTTCGTTATTTTTAGACACCGTTTACCCTTCCAAATAGCATCTAGGACCTATTTTTTAACTAGGCCGGTCACTAGATATGAAACCGGTCAAAACTAGTCTAGAAACTATAAAAAGAGCTAGAGAGCTCATTTTTATAGTTTCTAGACTAGTTTTGACCGGTTTCACATCTAGTGACCGGCCTAGTTAAAAAATAGGTCCTAGATGCTATTTGGAAGGGTAAACGGTGTCTAAAAATAACGAAAATTGGTACGAGCATTCTACCTAAGCTCCTCAAGCTCGAGGACTCCTCGGCTTGCACAAAATAGAGCTATGAATTACAAAATGGGGTTTTCTATGATACATATGTTACAATTAGTGATAACAATCACTGTTGAATGTTTGAAGAAATAATAAGAAACATATTTGTTTAGAAAATTGATCCGACTGGCTCCCTGCTCCGTCTTTACATGCTTCCGTGGCGTCTGTGCCTCTGGTTGCTTCCAACATAGTATAATTGCGTTTTGCTTGATTTAACTGTCTACTGGCATAGGCTATCGGGTGGTCTAATTTTCCTGTGTCAGCTGGTTGAGCTAAGATGCAACCAATGGCAAACTTGGAAGCATCAACATGGATGTGAAACGGCTTATTCCAGTTGGGCGCTCGAAGGATGGGTGCTGAACTCAGTCGATTCTTTAACTCATTAAAAGCTTTTTCACATTCTTCGGTCCAATTAAATAGAGTCAATAATGCATAAAGAGGTCTAGCAATTATGGCGTACATATGTATGAATCTTTGATAGTAGCCACAATGTCCCATAAATGCTTGAACTTCTTTAGCAGTTTTAGGTCTTGGCAAATCCAAAATTACTTTAATTTTGTCTTCATCTGTTGAAATTCCATTCTTAGAGACAATATGTCCTAAGATTTTCCCTTGTCGCACCATGAAGACACATTTTTCAGGATTGAGGCATACTCGATATTGGCGACATTTAGCAAAAATCTTCTCAAGTTCAGGGATGTGCTCTGATCGTATAGCAGAATATGTACAAAGATCGTCCACGTATACCTCCATACTTTTTCTCAGAAATTCCTTGAACACATGACACATCAATCTTTGGAAAGTAGCTGGGGCGTTCGTTAAACCAAAAGGCATGACTCTAAAGGCGTATACTCCCCATTCAGTTGCAAATGCAGTCTTATGTTGGTCCTCATGAGCAATGGCTACCTGATTATACCCTGAAAAGCCATCCAGAAAGCTATGAACTTCCTTCCTTGCTACCCTTTCCAAGAGATGATCAGTGATTGGTAAGGGATAGCTATCCCTTATGGTTGCGGCGTTCACTTTCTTCAAATTGATGCACACTCTTAACTTTCCATTCTTCTTTGGTACAACCACCAAGGGTGATACCCATTCCGTGTGCTCAATTTCGTAGATGAATCCAGCATCTAATAACTTATCTATTTCCTCTTTTATCTTGGCTGAATATACATCATTATAGGTATATGGTCTCTGTTTTGAAGGTTTAGCTTCGGATGTCATTGGGATTCTATGCGCACATATGGATGGATCTACTCCCTTTAAGTCCTTATAAGTCCAAGCAAAAACATCCCGGTATTCTCTTATGAGTCGAATTAACTCTTGTTCTTCTTCTAATGCGACATCTTGTCCTATGAAGGTACATCGTTCCTCTCCTCCTTCCATAGTTACAACTATTTTCTTGGTTTGTTCCTTATTATCATATGCTATTCCAGGTTGTGCTTCTCTTTTAGGCATTTGAATAGCAATTTTCCTCTCTTCCACTTCGTATTTTTTAAAATGGGCTGGTACTTCAAATTGGTCTTGAATTTTGTTTTCTTCATCTTCTAATTCCCTTTCAACTTCTAATTCCCCTTTTTGTGTGGGTTCTTTATGTTTTTCATTGGCCGTGATCTCTATGTTGGTGGTACCAATCCCTAGATCCATGGGTTCTGGTTCCATTTCAATGCTCTCGTAGTCCTCCTTCCAGTCTTTCTCGATCACTTCTCCTTCTTCTGCCTCCTGAAGGACTACCATATACAAATTAACATCATAACCCTCCTCATCGATACATTCGTTCATGGTCACTACTTCGTTTACACAGACATCGAGGGTAGCTAAGATCTCCATCGTACCGTGAGGTTCGAACTCTTCATCCGGAAATACTTGTGGCATATAGGCTGGATCTTGTACAAATCTCACTATTCCTTGTTTCTGCTGCCATCCTTTTCTTCTCTCCTCTTCCTTCTTTGCAGCTTGACATATCCATAGATGAGTGTCCTCGTTCATCCAAGATTGATCACTAGAACCTGCACTGTGAACAAATTGATCATCTTCCTCTTTGTGGATTTGATTCCATTGCAGAGTTGGCACATCTTGATACGTGTATGTATGTAGGTTTATCCTAGTGGTGGTTCCTGCATGTTGTAGATACACTGCATCTTTTCCCCAATCTTGTACGACCTTTAGCTGTCTCATGAAAGGCCTTCCCAAAATCATTTCATAATTGCTTGGCCTTTCGAAGTGACAAATTGCTAAGGTATGTTCAAATTCCACTCCACACGTGGTGAAGACTACTCGTTCCAACAATCCTAAGGGTCTTTCCGTATGTCCATCTTCCGTTTGAATTTTCATGCGCGTTGGTCTTAATGCTGGTTGTCCCCATTTCTCCCAAATTTCTTTGGTAGCAATATCGACACCAGCTCCTGAATCTAGTATGGCTTTGATAGTGTAACCCCTACAGGTGATTGCCAGGCATGTATTTCCTTCATCTCCTTCGCTAAAGTCCCCTACTTTATCCACTGGAATTCTCATTGTCTTCACTTCGTCAGCTATCTCTTTCTTTTCCTCCTTGACTTCCCATTGATTGATCTACTTCTCTTTTAAGTGTGGTTTTACCTTTAACAGTTCCTCGAATATTAGGGTACATGGGATTTTTACCTCTCTAAGACGTTGTATGATCTCAGATGTTTGAACTGATGGGTTCATTTTCCGTCTCCTGATTGATGGAATGCGATACAATTTTGAATTGTGTTCGTACTCCCCTGTGTAGTTGGGTAGTTCCTTTACATCTTCCTTGTCACTTGCATCCATCGGAAAAATTTCTTCTGAATTTAGTTCAGGTATTGAACCCTCCATTTCATTTTCTGCTTCTAATTCTTCAAAGGGCGGTTCCATTCCTCCTACCTTTTTCCACTTATCCTCTTGAACTCGTGCCCAAAGATCCTTAGTCCAGTCTCCTACTTCGGGGACTATGGATCCTTCCCTTCTCTCAACACCCTGTTCTTCATTTTGTGGTCTATATACTTCAGGCTTTTCCTGAGTGTTTAGGCACTCTTTGAATTTTTCTTCAGAAATTCGGTTATGTGGTAGAGGCGATGCAGGTTTTTCTAAGGCTTGTTGCGCAATCTCTATCAACTTCTTGCATATTTTTAACCTTTCTTTCTCTAAGTCGCCTCTCGGATATTCTCTATCATGTTGCTCTATGGTAGGTCCTTCTTTTATTCTCGCCTTGTATGCCTGAATCCACATGGCTAATTCTTCAGCCATTGGGTCTGCTAATACTGATCCTACCACCTCCCTTTCCCTCTCATTTCTATTTTCTTCTTCCCCTTGCGGTTCTTTTGTTGGTTTCTGTTTACTCTTTTCGTTTTTCTTTCTTTGTAATAACTTTTTTTCTTTTATTCTATCTCTCCGGTTCTTCCATCTTTGTGACCTTTTACTGGCAATACTTTTCTCTGGTTCTTCAGAGTCTTCTACTCTGTGAGGGATGGGTATATTCCCCTCTTTGTCGCTTTGATTACTCTCGTCTGTTTTATCAGGGTTCTCTCTAGCCTTGGCTCTCGTTATTGCCTTTAAAGGTACTGTGTACTCTTTGTCGCTCCCTGATGATTCAATCACTTCTATCACATTAATCTGCACGTTAGATGTGACTTTGTTGGGGTTCTTAGGACAATCTCTTAAAAGATGTTCCTTACCAAAATCGCTACAGTAGCCTTCCCAAATTCGTTGTGGTGGTGGGTTTGGTAATGTGCATTCTCTAATATAGTGGTCACCTCCACATCTGTAGTATGGTCCTCTCGGTACAGGCTGTCTATTCATTGGTCGAGGTGGCATGGTTGCTCTAGGAGCTGTGTACATTAAGGGCACATAATCCTGCTCGTGTCCGTATGAACTGTCCGGTATTTCCATGCCATAAGCATATGGGTCATACTCTTGCCCATATTCTGTTATCGCGCTCTCATAACCAGGGTATATTCCTTGACTAGGGTCGTAAAATGAGTCATATGGTTCACTACTAGTCAAAGGTGTGGCTTGCACTATAGCCCTTTCTAGATTCTCTTCTGGTTGTGCAATTTTGACTGGGACAACCTTCTGAGGGTGGGGCGGTTGTTGTCCTAGCACTGGCTGTGGTTGCGTATATCCCTGATATGCGTATGGTCGTGGTACTGGTGCCTGCGGCTGATAAGAGGGATATCTAAAGGCTTCTCCTCCTTGATCTCTTTGGGGATATCCATAAGGTCTCACATAAGGCTGGGTGGGTCTGGTTTGCCTATTGTAAGGGCAGTTCTCGGTGCTATGGTTTGTATATCTCTTCTCTATACTGCAATATTCTAGAGGTCCGGGGACAGAGGGTCTAGGATGAGCATAGGCAGGTGGTGGGACTACTCCCCTAGTACACAAATGAGAAGGATGATCTCCTCCGCACTTCATACATCTTCTAAGCATAGGCAGTCTCATAGGATTAGTGGGATAATTCCTCTGTCCTTGAACATTCAGTTTTTTTGCTACTAAATCTGCTATTTCTTCCACATTGTTTTTGGAGTTTGATGTGCTACTGGCTTACTCTTCGCTTTTCAAACTACCTGGAGGTATTTTCAAGTCTTCAGCAAGGTTATCTTCTAGGTCTATACATTCCTTCATACACTCTTGCAAGATTTAAACTCTCTTTACATACACTAATGACCTCAAGGTTCCGTTCAACAGTCCTTCCAAGAACAATGATACCATTTTGTTTTGCGTCGGTCTCTCTTCTACGGGGCATCTATCCACATACTGCTTGAATCTTCTTGCTGCCAATCTTACTGACTCTGTAGGGACTTGTTTGAAGCTGTGGATTAATGATGAAGAATTATTTTTAATTCCTGATTTGGTAAATTCTTCAATCATTTCTTGATATACCTGCTCCATGTTCTGAAAGGTATTCGGATCCAATGGCTGAAACCAAGCCAAAGCTGTGTCTGACAAGGTGAGGCCAAAAGACTGATACTGAATCATACCTTCTGACTCACTGGAGGTCTCAGAATAGTGTGAACGGCTACTTGGTTCGGCTACACTCCCTACAGAAGAGATTACACTTCTTCGGCTTCCTAGGGTTCTTCCGGATCTCAGGTTCATCCACTTAAGAGCTCTGATCAAATCTTGTTCACCTCTAGCCTCTAGAATTCTAAGCTATAGCTTAGAAGCCTAGAGAAATTTGGTTGGAAAAAGACTGAAAAATAACTTTTTCCTTGGTCACGATACTTGGCCTCTCAAAACATACGATACACGATCTCTAGAATCGATGATACTTGATGTATGTTCAGACGATACCGATACTTGACAAATATCGCGACACCTGATAACCGATACCGATCGCTGAGTGAAACGATACCTATACTTGGTTCAAAACGATACTCGATCGCTGGCAAGTATCGCGATCTCTGAGACGCGATACACGATACTTGGACCAAAACGATACTTGACCGACACGATACACGATATCTAGATGAAAACGATACACGATACTTGCGAAGTATCGCGATCTTTACTCTAGACGATCTCTGGATAAAACGATACTTGGCTGGAACGATACACGACACTTGAAATCCTACGATACACGATATCTGACTGAAACGATCGACGATACACGATAGCTGGCAAATATCGCGATCTCTGAGGATCCGACGATACACGATATTTGAACCAAATGATACTTGGTTAAAAACGATCGACGATACTTCAGCACCACGATACTTGATCCCTCGAAAACGATCGCTGATCCAACGATACACGATACTTGTCAGGTATCGCGACCTTTGACCAAACGATACTTCTCAAGTATCGCGATCGGCACTAAACGATACACGATCCCCGATACACGATCAACGATCGCTGGCAAATCGATCTTTGACCAAATATCACGATTGGTATGAAACGATACACGATCGATGGGAAATATCGCGATACTCAACCACAGGAGCAAAACGATACTTGATAAGTATCGCGATACTCGACCGCGGGAGTAAAACGATACTTGACCCTTAGACAAACTTTAGCAAATGTTTTTGAGTTTTTGATTTTACCCCCTTGATCAACTAGCTCTTCTCTCTTATCCTCCCTCACTGTATCAATCAAAATACAACTTTTTGCCCCCTGAGAGCTCTAACGATACTCAGCGCAGATCGTTTTTCTTTCCTAATTTGATTTGCTTGAGAAATTTGATTAAAAATGGTTGGCTAGCTCACCTTGGTAGCACCTAGAATCTCTTTATCAATTTCCCTTGCCCTGCGCACTCCCCAAATGCTTGTTTCCTCGCCCACGATCTCTGCTATCTCACGCGATACACGACAGTTGCTCCCACGATACTTGTTCACACAAGTGACTTGCAAAATGAAATTTTTTGGCTTTTATAGTTGGATTTCTGGCTTACAAAAAAGAAACTTTACTGAACAAAACTAAAATCTACTCTAATGACTTGGTCCACTCTCTACTCACTCCTACTCTACTCCTTCTACTCACTTCCCTAAACTAACAACTCACTACACACACTCCAAGAATGAGAAGTAGCAAGTGCGGCTGAAAATGACTTACCAAAGAAGAGAAGATTTCCACTCCTCCACTTACTTCAACGCCAAAAAGCTACTTATCATCACACGAATGCCTCGGTTTGATTCGTCACTCCCCGGCAACGGCGCCAAAAAGTGTGTTGACCTAAGTATCACTTAGGGACTTGCGGAGAAAGAGACTATACCTCAATCCCCTCACAAGTGCATATAGTGGGGATACACGCTTTTAATTATCAATCCAAAGAGTATACAAACCTAGCCGAGTGTATGAGGACATGCAATCATGTAATGATCAATGCAAATGAACTACTCAAAGAATGTAAATGAGGCAAAGACTTATCCAAACAAGCTCCAACTGTTGGTCAAGGCGAAACGATACTTGGTGCAGCAGCCGTCAGTATTTTGGACTTTTCTACCAGCTCCGAACTCCAAATATAGCGAATAGCATATGCGTTTCGAAGCTCTCGAGAAGACGCATCCAATGGCAGTGGTTTCACTCAATTCCGACGCTCATACTTCAAGTTATGAGCGAAATACTGAATCGCGGGAATACTTTCCTACACTTCAGCACTTCCTACACTTCGCACGCACCTTTCCTACAGCAAAGAAACACTCTCAAGGATAGACAACACTCACAAGCACTCTTTCCAAGCAATACACATGCATACAAGCTCGCGAAGAAGAAGATAAGGAGTGAAGAAGACACAAGTTCGAATTTCTGTGCTCTCTATTCTCACAATGGCAAAAAGTTTTTTACAAAGAGTCACATTTGACTTATATACTAGTGCCCTAAAAATGGTCCTTTCACACAAGTGACCGGCACTTTATTCACTAAGAGGCTGATTTCCTACTATTGTACATGGGTATTCTCTACTTTTCTGTGGGGATGCATCTAGAGGACTCCTCTAGTGCATTTACATGGGAAAATATATTACAAGGATGAATATGATACAAAAATATGTAGTCCAATTCGGAAAAATTTTGGGGCCCGTCTTTTTCTCTGCTTTAAGCGCTCTTTAGCTCTGCAACAATGTTCCAAGTAGAGGATCTTAATTGATTCATGAACTCTTCCCAAAATACACATAAATTCATATTATATGATAGGTCCAGGGAATGATGCAGGCAAAACCTCTTTAGGATATAAATGTTTTGCCAAGATATAAAGGTACCAATCTTTTATAAATTTTCATTTGATTTCATCCCAAGGGGTGATGGAAATCAAAGGTTAAACCTCTACATCAATTGATCCTTGACGTCAATAAAAGGATGTTAGGTTCTATAGTTGCATCTCTGGTAAATGATGCAACTAGCTAAGCAGTCTTTAGGAAATAATATAAGTTCCTAAAGACTTGAAGCAAGTGTGAACTTTTCATTTAGGAGTAGAAAGTTCCAAGAAATGGATCTTAAATCTATGAACTTCTCCTAAACAAGTTATAAAGTTCAAAGTTGTGTTCACAGTAACATTACTATTGGATCAATCATCAATAGATGCTTGGACTTTAAACATAATTTTGATTGGTGAAATATGTTTAAAGGACTCTAGTAACATCTGAAGATTGACCAATAATAATGAGTTTTGTATCAAACTCAAGAATAGAAGTCGATATCACATAAATGAAAGTTCAACTTAAACTTTCATAGTGGCATGGGAAACCATCTCCAAAATGTGATATTTTGTCTCTAGTTTGATACTCAGGAAATGAATACAATTGAATCAGTAAACTTTTTGGAAGAATTTCTTTCAAATGTTCTGTTTATATTGCAAAAGATTCCAAGATGAATCATTTGCTCAAGTTATTCCTTAGAAGGAATCTCAAGTCTTTGAAGAAATGGCATTCTTTCAAGTATTGAGAATGAAATTCTTCATACTCTTTAAACAATAAGTAAGTAGTTCCCGGACATCCCAAACCACTAGAAGTGGTATTTCAAGTCCTATTTGTGATATAACCTAAAGGTATATCAAAGATTCTTAGCTTTGGAATTTGAGAGGCATAAGTGTATGCTTGGACTTGAGAAAGATCTCTAAAAATCTTGCAGGTAAGCAAAGAAGCTTAAGATAGTTTAAGAGATCTTAAAGATAAAGACTAAGTCTTTTTATCGCAAGATCAACCAGACTTGATCAATCTTGGCCATGATTGTCGAAGTAATGTGCGATTAGAACTACTTTGTAGATTGCCCAAGTATTGGTAATAAAATTCCTTTTGGGAATTATTCCCTCAGGTTCCATTTATTCAATGGAAAACTGTGAAAAAGAGTAAGTTGTTCCAAGTCTGAACAAAGTAAAGAAATTCCAAGAATGTAGTTTGCAACCGTGAAAATGGTAATTAAGTCTGTGGAAGGTAAAACATAAGTGTTTACCTATCCTTAAAGGGATTTTGGTACACATCCAGAAAGCATGAGCGGATGCTTAAGACTTAAGCAGTAAAGAGATTCCTAAGTAAAGTCCCCGGGGTAGGTACCTAAAGCAACAGTAAAGAAAGGAATCTAAAGACAAGAAGTCAAAAGCTCTTGTCGCTACAAAATTGGTCAAGGGTAAACCAATTGAACTTGAATTCGAGAAAATTCAAGAACTTGGAATTCTGATTGATATTCTGTCAAAGAGGTTTTCAAGTTTCCAAGGCAAAGCACATGATTCTGAGGTGATCATGCGAAGGAATCAAAACCTAGGAAAATCTAGTTAGAGGTAATGCCTGAAACTTTCAATTCTTGTAAAAGAATTGAAGAAATAAGGTACTCTATCAAGAGATGTTTAGACTTTAGGATAAGAATCATCCACACATTAATGTGAATATAAAATAGGGTGGTATGGGACACCAGATTTTATACTCAGATTGATGTAGGAAAGATGGAATGGGACATCGCACCGTGGGATGATGATTATCTTTTAGTCCTAGTTTGGATTTTGAAGTTAGGTTTCATCCTCAAGGGAATTAAGACTTCAAGGAAAAGTTTAATTCGTAAAGGATGAAAGTAGTATCTTACGATACTTCAAGGTAACTTCAAGATTAAGGAAACTGAAGATATTAAATAAGTAACTTCCAAGATCTTCATAGAACACTTCAAGTTTAAGGGTTATTGATCAGAAATATTTGATAAATTTCTGAAAGAAGTTGGACTTTGATTTTGAGTTGATCTTTTCAACTAAAGATTTAATTGACTAAGTCAAGCATCAAGTTCCTAGTGTAACTTGATATAATTCACTCTTTTAGACTCAAAGAAATGCACAAGAATTGCATTCACGGAGTCAAAAAGATTGAATGTGACCTGAACTTAGTCTCAAGTGAAGCATTATTTGAATACAAAACTCATCAGCGTAAACTCAGTGGGTCGACACACTGATGTTGGTTACCACACTAGTATCTTGTGGTTGGATGATGTTTTTTATTTGCTTTGAATCTTTTTGAGAAGCTAGCTTATTTCTCTTAAAGATAAAGTCAATGCTTCAATATCTTATTGAAATAGATCGTTGAGAAGTTAAAGTCCTGAGTCAACTAGACTTTGACTCATAGCAAGTTTATGTACGTGCGAAGTTTGAATTGGTTGTACAAAGTCTTAGTTATCTCTTTCCGCTTTCCAAATCTTTTGGAATTGACTCAGATATGGTATTTGATTCCTTTTGCAAAAGACCAGGGATAGCCGGTTAGAATTAGATAACTAACTTGAACATCCTAGATAGATGTTATGTACAAGAACCTTTTCAATCTTCAAAAGATGATAAGTCTAAGTGGACTTATTTATTTGAGTTTGCTTCAAGTTATAGCATAAATGATTTCCTGGAGTCCAGTATACTCTAGAATAGGGAAGTTAGGAATTGCTCATCAGATTGACAATTCCCAATAACTTTCAGTTAAAAGTCTTTGAGAAAAGTGTCCTAAGTTGGACAAATTTTCATTTTTGAATTTGAATTGGTGAAGTTAGTATGGTTGATTCCACCGAAATGGTAAACTTTCTCCTACAGTTTACATAGGATTTGGGACAAAGTAGTCCTCTAGTCGGGCGAAAAAATCAAGTAACTGTTAGATAAAAGTAAACCATTGAACAGACATCTAAAGTTAGATGTATAGGACAACCACACTTCAAGTTCTCCAAAACAAATTCAAGTGAATCAAGAATTCTCAAAGTCTTGCGAGGGATAAGAATCCCACCTTCATTACTAAGCCCATGCACCAATTATGCCCAGAAATGGACTAGTAATTTGAATCCACCTAGTTCACATGTTTGTGCCTAGATCGCACATCCCGAAACTGTGAATTAGCCAGGGATGGATTTAGATCCACCCTCATTATTCTTCACTAGTTTGTACTTTGTCCTGTTCATCAAAGTGCAAAACCAGATAGTGTTTTGAATCATTTGGGCAAAGATGCCACCACAGAGATGAGACATGTTCTTCCAGTTCTAGAACATGACCATGTTCTTCCAGTTTTAGAACATGAGGCTCGGGGGTTGCCTACAGTTATATATATAGCTTTATTTTCGAGGACGAAAATCTTTCCCAAGGGGGGAAGAATGTAATAAAGTAAGTCTATGATCTAGGGATCCGATGGCTTCAGACAGATCTGAAATCGGATACCTTTTGGTCACTCGTCTGTAGGACCAAAGATCTCAAGAGTAGACTCAAGCATAAGTCATGTGCTCTCATATTCAAGTAATCCACTTAGCCTAGTGGTTAAGTCTCATGGTTGTGAAGGAGGAGGTCTTGGGTTCAACTCCCATGGGGAGCATGGGGAGAGAGTTTTGCCCAAAGAGCTCTAGAGCCTTCTAACTCAAGTTAACGTGAGTTAACTTGAGTCCAGTGGACTTAACTCAAGAGGTCAGTACAACAACCACTAGTGGACTCTAGTGGAAGGTACTAAAGTAGTGGTCGAGATCACTCCAGCCACTAATAGACTCTAGTGGTGGATATGAAAGGAGTGGAGGAGATTGCACATGCACTTGTGGACTCTAGTTACATTTGTGGTCCTCATTAGTTCAAGTAGCTATATATACAGGCATAAGGTTGGGAGGAGAGTCATCTCTCTAGTATGTGGTGGTCGTAATCTTCGTTATGTTGCATCTAGCTCTCTTGCTTTGGCTACGAGTCTGACGCATATTCCTTTGTGACTCCGTAGCAAGCATAGCAAAAATACTCCTCTCTTCCTCTGGGATTTGAGGGATATCTTTAACTTTTCCAATATCAACTTCATCAATATTGACCTATAAATTATAATTCATATAAGTAAAAGATTACAAGCTTAGAGTCATGATTCATGAATATTCAAATTGTATTGACAATTGTAATTTGTAAATACCAAACTTGAAATTTACCTGAAGAGGAGCTATGTTTAGACCTTTTGACTCTAGCAACTTGAGATTTCAATGACAAAACACTAACTTCTCAAGTTGTGACGGGCTCAACCGGTTTCTTTTTTTGGTATGAAATAATGCCCATGTGCTCCAATTCCTCTCAGCAGGGTCTATGCTACAATCTTGTGAAAGAATCCGCAATGCCAATTTTCTCTACATTGAGTAATTATTCATCATTCATCATTCAATGAATCGTGATATTTCATAAATTCATACATCATACAAGTATAAAATCAACTATAAATGGCTACTTACCAACAATGGGGTACTCACTCCATACAACTCCCACCATGTCACAGGTGTGATCTGGTTCTCTCTTAAACATGGAGTGGGCTGCCCAAAATAACGCTGTTGGGTATGGAATTGAAGCCTCTCTCTCTCTAGCTGTGTTTGCAAAGTCATATCTCCACTTGTCCATCTTTTTATATAATCTATCCAGCTATCCTCAAGCTCAGTGTCAGTATATTGTTGCTCTGTTCTCCACAATGGATGGAGAATGTGAGCAACAGCATGGATTGGTTTATGAAACCAATCCCATCTCCTCTTCATAGCATCACATAAAGCTGTCCTTCTATTGACAAATTAAACAAAACATTGTGAATTGAATGATGAATCATGTATGTAAAGTTTAAATTGTAGAATCTAATATAAAAAAACAAATTTACAAAAGCACTTACTCATCATTAGAAAGACCTTGTACTTTTTGAATGCATTCTTGTATACGGTCAATGTACTCGTATACAAGTCCAAGTGTGCTGCCCTCCATATCCGTGATGCGAAGTATTGTATACAATGGCTGAAAAGCAGCTACTAACACCTCTGCCTTTGACCAAAATGCCTCATCCCCCATGACAATGGATGAGAACTCTGTGAATAAAGGATCAGCAGCTTTCACCTCAGAGATCTGGTACCATTCCTCTGCCACAACAGTACGCAAAAGCCCTTTCCTAACCCTCAGTACTCTATCAACAACTATGAACATGTAACAAAACCGAGTGACATGAGGGCTTTTGAAAATCCAAATGGCTATGGGCACGAAAGATGCTGAGAACTTTAGGCCGACTCGTGACAAATTTGACAATGAATTTTGCTTTGTCCAAAATTTGGCTCACCCATGGCATGTGACCTATATCTTCCATCATGAGATCAAGACTATGTGATGCACATGTTGTCCAAGTGATCTTAGGATACAACTCTTCAACCATGCGTCCCATGGAAACACAATTCGCCCCATTATCGGTCACCACCTGCACAACATTATCAGCAGCCACATCTTCTATGGCCTTCTTTACATGTGAAAAGATAAATTCACCGGTCACAACTTTGCCGAGTGCATGTGCAGGTATGGCACGTAAGAACATAGTGCCCTTGCATGAAGAGACAAGAATGTTGTAGACATTCCTCTTCCTCATGTCTGACCAACCATCACATAGAATAGAGCATCCATACCTTTCCCAGGAGTTCCTCAATGACAACATCTATAGCTCCACTAATTGTGATTGCTTATGGAGCTCGGAAGTACGCAATTTCTGTGAATTTGGACCCTCCCAAGGAACTCCTATCTTACTCACAGATCTCATGGCCCTCTTCCATGCAACTGTGTTTGCGACGTTGAAAGGGATGCTACACAAAATAAAGAGCTTGGTGAGCTCACGAGTAGCCTCTTCCATAGCTTGCTTTTGAAAGCCCGCCTTGATACTCCCTTTCACAAATATGTTTGTCTCTGGAGCTTGAGCGTTGCCTCTAGAATGAGGAAGTGTAGAGATACTTGCACTACTCATGCTCTCCGTTCGTGGCACTTTAGGTGGAGGGCCTAGGGGGGAAACAATGTCATCACCACCATGAGCACTTTGAATATCCTCATTTGATGGTATGTGATGATGAAGGAGAAAGAATGTCACCCACTCCTTGGCTTAACTGAAGTTGAGCTCTTAACTCATCAATTACATCTTGAGTGATGGATGGACATTTGCCAATACCTCCACCTTTCAATCCAAGTAAGTGGGCTTTGATACGGGAAGCAGTACCCGTATAAAAGCCCATGCAATACTTGCATTGCCATTGATTCTGTCCAACGGGCTTCACGTGCTTACGAATGATATGAGGAGTTCTACCCATCTAGACTCTATAAGGCAAGTGGAAAGGGGCAAATGGTGTCAAAGTGAAGCTTGAAGAAAGGGGCAAATAAGAAGGTTGAAGCAAAGGGAAAATTGAGAAGGCTGAATTTCAAAGAAACCTACAAGTGGCTGAATTTTCTCTATTGCTGAATGCTCTAATGCTCTCCTTATGCTATATATTCTTCCTAATGAAAGCTCTCACTATAAGTGTGCAAGCAAAGGCCACAAACTCCAAGCGCAGCAAGTGCGATTTCAGAAATCGAAGGCGTAGGGCATCTTTTAGACCACGATCTTTTTCGGAAAAAATCTTGCAAAAAAGTGGTAAAAAATCGTAAAAAACGATTTAACGATTTTTATAACGATTTTTATTTATA
Organism: Ceratopteris richardii; assembly: GCA_020310875.1. Classification (NCBI taxonomy): domain Eukaryota; kingdom Viridiplantae; phylum Streptophyta; class Polypodiopsida; order Polypodiales; family Pteridaceae; genus Ceratopteris; species Ceratopteris richardii. The sequence goes on from MU260994.1 coordinate 39,370, forward strand.
AATCGTCGATTTAATTGTACTATGTAGTATGCATGCATGAATGCACATGCATACATGCATGAATGCACATGTATACATGCATACATGCATACATGCATATGCATATGCATATGCATACATGCATACACATTCATACATGCATACATGCATGAATGCAAATGCATACATGCATACATGCATACATGCATGAATGCACATGCATACATGCATACATGCATGAATGCACATGCATACATGCATATGCATACATGCATACATGCATACATGCATACATGCATACATGCATACATGCATACATGCATACATGCATATGCATATGCATTCATGCATATGCATATGCATACATGCATACATGCATATGCATATGCATACATGCATATGCATATGCATACATGCATACATGCATGAATGCATATGCATACATGCATGCACATGAATGAATACATGCATGCACATGAATGAATACATGCATACATGCATACATGCACATGAATGAATACATGCATGAATGCACATGCATACATGCATATGCATACATGCATATGCATACATGCATGCATGCATACACATGCATACATGCATGAATGCACATGCATACATGCATACATGCATGAATGCACATGCATACATGCATATGCATACATGCATATGCATACATGCATATGCATACATGCATACATGCACACGCATACATGCACATGCATACATGCACGTGCATACATGCATGCATGCATACATGCATGCATGCATACATGCATGCATGCATACATGCATGCATGCATACATGCATGCATGCATACATGCATGCATGCATACATGCATACATGCATGAATGCACATGCATACATGCATGAATGCACATGCATACATGCATGAATGCACATGCATACATGCATGAATGCACATGCATACATGCATGAATGCACATGCATTCATGCATGAATGCACATGCATACATGCATACATGCATGAATGCACATGCATACATGCATGAATGCACATGCATACATGCATGAATGCACATGCATACATGCATACATGCATACATGCATACATGCATATGCATACATGCATACATGCATACATGCATGAATGCACATGCATACATGCATATGCATACATGCATACATGCATGCATGCATACATGCATGCATGCATACACATGCATACATGCATTAATGCACATGCATACATGCATACATGCTTACATGCATACATGCATACATGCATGAATGCACATGCATACATGCATATGCATACAAGGTTTTTATGTATTCAAGGTTTTTATGTTTGAAGTTAGGGTTTTTAGATGCATATGCATGTATGCATGTGCATTCATGCATGTATGCATGTATGAATGCACATGCATACATGCATATGCATACAAGGTTTTTATGTATTCAAGGTTTTTATGTTTGAAGTTAGGGTTTTTAGGTTTAAGATGTGTGTGCATACATGCATACATGCATATGCATACATGCATATGCATACATGCATATGCATACATGCATATGCATACATGCATATGCATACATGCATATGCATACATGCATGCATACATGCTTGAATGCACATGAATACATGCATATGCATACATGCATACATGAATACAAGCATATTCAAGGAAGCATGCTTAGAATGCATATGCATACATGCATGCACATGAATGAATGCACATGCATACATGCATGCACATGCATGAATGCACATGCATATGCATACAAGGTTTTTATGTATTCAAGGTTTTTATGTATTCAAGGTTTTTATGTTTGAGGTTAGGGTTTTTAGGTTTAAGGTGTGTGTGCATACATGCATACATGCATGCATACACATGCATACATGCATGAATGCACATGCATATGCATACATGCATACATGAATACAAGCATATTCAAGGAAGCATGCACATGAATGCATATGCATACATGCATGCATATGTATACAAGCATATTCAAGGAAGCATGCACATGCATACATGCATGTGTGTTAGGGATAGGGTTTTTAGGTTTAGGGTTAGGGTTTTTATGTGTAGGGTTAGGGTTTTTAGGTTTAGGATGTGTGTGCATTCATGTATACATATGCATACATGAATGCATATGCATAGTTGCCTCCGGACGTGTTAGCAACCTTTTTGGCTAACTCTTGGCGGACTTCTTTTGCTTACCCGTTAGCATCCCGTTCCGGACTTGACTCTTTTTTTGCCGAGCCCCAACTGATAAGAGTATCCCCACTCGGGCTTTTTGCTCAATTATTGCTGCGTATGTGCCATGAATGCATACATGCATGTGGCATGAATGTGTATGTGCGCAAGCATGTGTATGTGTGCATGCATGTGTATGTGTGCATGCATGTGTATGTGTGCATGTATGTGCCATGAATGCATACATACATATGACACATGTCACATACATAAATCACAATTCTTATGTTAGATACATTATACTTACATACACATTACACACCTGTCACCTTACACATACATATTACATACATACATGTTATATTTGATATATATATATTACACACATAGTAGTAAGTGCATACATGCATATCACATACATCACATAGTTGTTACTGATGTTTTTCTGACTTCTGACTTCTGACGTTTAGCCGACCTCTGACGGGTACGGTAAAACTATTCTGATGTTTCCCGACGTTGCCTTTTTTTTTAAGTAAAAAACATGTATGTATGTTGAAGACTAAACTATGCTATGTAATGCATATTATATGATATATCAATATCAAATATGTATAATGATAGGACTTTCTAAAAGCAATTTGCGAATCATATTTTGACCTTGTTCAAGTGTTGAGAAACTGTTCTTCTTTCATTTAAGTTCCTTCAAGGATTTCTTATGTTTGGGAATCTAGTATTCTTATTCTTCATTTCGTTTGAATTTGTTGTTGAATATTCGAATCTAAGAAGGTGTACTTGCTAGTAGCTACAGGGTTAAGCACTCGTCTTCATAGCATTGTAATAATATGGGGTAATTAAACAGCTCTTGTTGACTCGCACAATCGATTTCAAAGCTACAGCTTACTCTTAATTGATGCTTTTACATTTACTAGGTGAGAAAGCTGCAGTTTCTTATTGTTTTCATGGTCTTTAGTACTTAGTATAGTTGTTGGCAGCATGCTTCTTTGCAGAACTTGCATTTGAAAGACCATCAGCTATAGTATTTGTCATTTCTGTACTTGGAGACGGGAGCTATCGTCACAACTCATGGCATGTATCTAACTCAATTCTATAACACAGAATAATATATATACAAACAATCATATGATGTCTCTAGGTTCTCATTAGCACTATATGCAGATAGCCAATGTTAGTCCATCATATGTATGAGAAACAAATGGACAAGCAGCACCTGGAGAAGTAACTGAACACCTTTCTAAACTGAGAATCGATGCAAGATGGCACCAGTAAGAGGGAAGCAGGGCAGCAGATGAAGACTGGAGAACTCGACAAGCAGCACCTGGAGAAAAGCTGCTGGACATTTTCTAGACTGAGAATTGATGCATGATGGCACCACTAAGAGGGCAGCAAGGCAGCACCTGGAGAGAAGCAGCTGGACATTTTTTTAGAGTGAGAATTGATGCATGATGGCACCAGTAACAGGGCAGCAGATTACTACTATAGCAAATGCAACAAAAATCACCTCAAAATGACCCAACATTCATGTATGTTTACAAAGCCTTGGGCCAAAAAAAAAAAAAAAAGCGGAGTCAGGAATGGTTTCTGACGTGGCAGTCAGGAACGCAGTCAGTAAAATCAGCTAAAAAGGTTCCTGACGAGTCAGGAACCAACCCTGGATATATGCATGGCGCATGCATACTACATAGTATATAAGACATACATATATATGCATGCACATACATGCATATGCATGCACATACATGCATATGTATATACAAGCATGCATGCATGTGTATACAAGCATGCATGCATATGCATACAAGCATGCATATGTATACAAGCATGCATGCATGTGTATACAAGCATGCATGCATATGTATACAAGCATATTCAAGGAAGCATATGTATATGTATATGTATGCACGTATGCATATACAAGCATATGTATACGTGAATGTATATGTATACAAGCATATGTATACGTGAATGCATATGTATACAAGCATATTCAAGGAAGCATATGTATATGTATATGTATGCACGTATACATATACAAGCATATGTATACGTGAATGCATATGTATACATACGTATACAAGCATATGTATACGTGAATGCATATGTATACAAGCATATATGTACATGAATGTATATGTATACAAGCTTAACCATGCATATATATACATTGGATGAGATGAGATCTTCATATTGCATCAGATGGGATCTCCACGTACACCATGGGGTGCACACGATCACGATGATTCAAAAATATATCATATCCGTAACGGAGCTCCACTTATGGATGCGGCGGGGAAGTAAGTGCGACAACGCACACGACAACTCTGCTCGATCAAATTCGGTCCTTCAGTAATGTTAAAATGGATTGAACAGGATAGAGACTCAAAAAATCATATAACACAATGCATATATGAAGAGTACCGGCCAGCACCTGGCAATCCTGTTGTGAGTTCCGATTGGATACAACATACAGCACGCGAGGTCATGTCGCATCGACGATCAGAAGCTCGCGATGCTTTCAAAGCAGGCTTACCGAAGCCTATATGGCTAGACGCCGAAGAATGAGAATCGATTCACGATGAGCATCAAAATACTCCTGATCGGTATCGACAACAAAGAGATGCGGCGGCCACTCGGTTAGATACTGTTGGAACGTCGCATTCAGGTAGCGGCGGATACGACAGTATGCGCTACCAATTTGTAAGTACGATGTTAATTATTGAAGTTGTTTGTGTTAAGTATATTATGTATAATCATCTAACATTTTGCATATTTACTATAGGAGTTGGCAGTGGGTCGTCCTCCAACGCAAGCAAAAGAATCGTATGTATATTGACATGGATTGAAAAGACTGTTACAAGACTTAGAGGGGCGCGGTGGAATCGTCGCATGGGAAAATATTCTTGATTAGGTAAAGCTATATCTTGGTTGTTATATCTTTGCATGTGTATGGTAGTGGAAGACCAATATTTTGTATTTGATTTCCATATGGCAATACATTGCTTTGCCACATTTTGTAAAAGCGTCATATATGACGGTGGTTTGCCACACTCTTGTACATGCTTCATTATTGAAATATAAAACTTCTTTTGTACATGGTTCATTGTTCATTCTGATTATCAATCTCTTTTGTGTACAATAATACTTTGTTTCATGAAATCATATTTCGATTGTCATTAGAGTTCACATCACATGTACTCGGTTTTTTTTTGGGCAGAGTGTATTGTCTCTTGTTCAGCAACATTATGGTAATGTTGCTGTAGCAAAAGACAAAACATTCTTCCCAAAAAAAATGTCGCAGGTATTTCCGTCGGTATAAGCGACGGTACTCCCAGTAGTGTCATCGAAATAGCCGTCGGTACACCCAGGAGGCGATGCAGAAGAAACAGGTTATCGACGCAGATACCGATGTTTATACTGACGAACATACCGACGCATATACCGACGGTTTTACCGACGTCTAGACTGACGTTTATACCGACCTTATGGTACCGACGCGGAAACCGACATTTACACCGGCGTCGCGGCAAATACAGCCCTGTTCATTTTCCTCGGTAAAAACCTCGGTATACCATCGATCTGTTGTAGTGACTTAATAAAGGGAAGATTCAATCTCTAAGGGACTCCAAAATATTAGAGGAAGATTAAGATACGAGGAGGAGATCAAAAGGAGAAATCTTCAAATTTATTTTAAGGAATGGTGGGTTGGTAAGGCAGACATGCCTTCCAAAGAGATATGCAGTATTCTCAAAAGAAAACAAATTAGAGAGGAGATCGCGCTTTTGTTGGACAAGAATGGGACGGAATGTAAAACAGCGGAAGAAAACATTGGCATTATTGAAGCACACTTCACGAATCTCTTGGGTAGTGCTTCTCCTCTCTCCCCCCATAGGCGGGATTGCATGGCCACCATCTCTCGGACTTCCTTGCATAGAATCCGAGGTAACCTGAGCGCTCTACTTGATGCCTCCATTTCCGAACAAGAGATCTAGAAAGTTATTGATTCACTTTCAAATGGCAAGAGCCCGGGGTCTGATGGGCTCACTAATGAGCTCTTTAAATCATTCAAACAGGTGGTGGCCTGCCCCTTGCGTCTTGTTTGGCTTGAGGCACTCGAGTTCGGTGCCCTTCCCACTTGTCTCAACAATGGCAGTATCAAACTTATACATAAAAAAGGGGAGAGGAACAGAATTGAGAACTGGAGACCTATCACAATGCTTCAAACCGGATACAAGATTCTTGCTAAAGTCATCGCCAACAGGATATCCTGTCATTTAGATCAGTGGCTTATCAAAGACCAAAAAGGCTTCATTAAGGGAAGGTCAATATTGGAAGCCATCATTGATATCTGGGAAGGCCTTGACTATGCTGAAGAATCTAATCAAGACATTGTCTTCCTCAAGATTGACTTTGACAAAGCATACGACAGATTGGAATGGGACTATATTTTACAATCGCTAAAAGACCTCGGGTGTAGTCAGAGATTCCTCAGGATGATCTCCACTCTCCTTGGCAATGCCTCGACCAAAGTCAATGTCAACGGACAACTTTCAAAGGCAATCAAACTTAAACGATCCATCAGGCAAGGTTGCCCATTGGCCCCATTGCTCTTTGCCATATCCACTGAAGGACTCAGTCGACTTGTGGAGCAACAGACGGAGCTTTGTCACATAAGAGGCATCACTTTGCCACATAACTCTGGGCAAATGACCATGAGGCTTTTTGCGGGATGACACAAATGCCTTTGTACACAATGATGATATCAGCTTGGAAACCTTTTGGTAGTGCCTCGACACATTTTGTGAGGCCTCTGGATCCAGAATTAACCATACCAAGACTGCATTTAGGGCTATGAAAGGGAATCAACCCAATCTACTCGTTGTGCAAGGATGCCAAAGCATTCAATCGGGTTAGGTCATTCGCATTCTTGGTATCCCCTTTGGATTTGGTGTTGCTCTTGAACAAAGGTGGGCTTGGGTCCTCGCTAGACTTAATAATAATCTTAACTACCGGAGGGGTTTGAAAGTCAATCTTGCTCGCCGGGCCATGGTGATCAACACGTTCCTCATATCCTCAATCATATACTTTCTTTCTTGCTGGAGACCGAAGAATCAAGAATTAGCCAAATTAGAAAGTACTTGTAGGAACTTTCTCTGGACCGGGGACCATAACAGGAGGGGAGTTCCAAAAACCAAATGGACCATATGCAGTAGCCGAAAGGAGAATGGTGGTTTGGGTATTACGAACATTGAAAGCATTGCCAATAAACTTGCGACCAAGTGGATGATTAAGGCGTGGTGCAACAGAGATTCCTCTTGGGCCACATTAATTTTTAGAAACACAAACGCGATTACACTGCTTGGCTTCCTTGGATGGAAAAACCTCGACATCCTCACCCTCCTATTCTCTTCGATTCCGATCTCACCCAAAGAATCGATCTTGGTTAGATCCTTGTGGTTGAGCTAGAACACATTCAAACCTCATATCAGAATCAGCGAAGATTGGAAGTGAGCCGTTGGTATAAGACAAAACGACTCTATTTGGTTCTCGATCCAAGGCATGAGAAACGTGGAGCCTTGGAATGTCTTGAGTGCCAAGAGACTCTTGAATAAGGGATTCAAACAATGGAAGCACCTTTGGAAACAACACACGAACCGATGGGTGGAGTTTGAGGACCTTGACCTACTACTGCGGTCACATATGAGGAATGGAATGTTTTACTGAGCAGACGCCATGCTTGGGACCGATCTAAAATCCGACTACTTATGGGACAGGACTCTCCAAACCCAATGGGCCTTAAATGGTATAGTGGTAATCACCTCTACAAGCTTCCATATGTCGAAGCTTACAATGACATTCACATCAGTCTCAACAAGAAATGGCACCTCAACTGGACTCGACTTCGATGGGATATGAAATTTATGTCTATCTGGCACCCTCTCATTGAAAACAAAAAGTCAGTTCTCCTATGGCAAATCCTACACCGTGGAATATGGACCAATGTAAAAGCTAACAAGATCTGTGGGTTTCCGCCTTGGTGCAAGCGATGTTGCCGTAGCAAAGAGGATATTGGTCACCTTATCTTTGCTTGCCCTAAATCCCTTCGGTTATGGAGGGTCCTTGGTCATTCTTTGGGACTCCCAAGAACAAATCAATTGGAAGCAAGCCCTCATTGGTGAAGCGATTGGTTTCTCTGTGGCATTATGGAATGTGATTAGGGGAGAGATCCTTTTGAAGATTTGGCGATAAGGATGTGCTCAAAACTTTGGCAATACCCCCAATGAGTGGTCGATTGAGAAGTCCCTTCTCCTTCTCGGTAGAAGAATTGCTAACTCTAAGAAACCCCCCCCCCCCATTCAGACATCACATTGAGCTTCAATATGTCAACAATAAGCTTAAAACCAAGTGGGCTCCACATGATGGGGATGCGAGGTTTATCAACCTCCTCTATAACTCCATGTAAGCCTTGCAAGGCCTACCACGAATTCTATGGCAGATCATTGGAATGAAAATCAGTCATCAGAAATATATCAGTTGGATGCCAACTCTGTTGAGAGATTAGGGCGGTCTCTCCACGACTTTCCAGAACGCTTAATTGAGTAATCATTGTTCCTCCTTGGAAAAAGGATCGCTAATTGTAAGGAACCCCCCCCTTTTCTTTTAGGTATCACCAAGTATTCCTTTTGATGAGGAACACACCTTTGCCATGTGGGCCAGCCATGGGGATGATGAGTGGGCGATTAACCCTTTTCTTGTAAAGCCATCTACACTCTGTAAAAGCTTCCCCTGCTCTGTGGGATTCGGGGATCCCGTGGGCACTAGTCCCCTTCTTTTGTATTTTTCCTTTATTAAATTCAACTCCGGGAGAGTAGGCTAAGGCTTAACTTCCTTTATTTAAAAAGAAAAAAAACTATTTGTGACTTCACAATATATTTGAAACATGAAGATATTCTAGATTCTTTTGTTTTCCATCTTTCTCTAGCGACGGTCTTCAATTACATCGCATAAACAGGATTTTATCATGATCTATAAATCCTATGAACTAGAATTGACAATGAACTTGTTCGGCATAATCATGTCACACCATACAAATTGAATCTTCCATCTCAAAGGCTTTTAAATCTTACGATTAGTTAACATATTAACTTTTGCACAAAGGAATTAAACATGGAAAGCAATGATAAAAACTCGAGACGCAAAATTAGTTATTAAACATCACTAATACCTTTTCATGTTTACATTTCAAACCATACAAAGTGACAAGTTTTAATAGTTAGTGCAACTACAAGTAAACAATAGGAATAAGATATAACAATACAGACGTCATAGAAAACATTAATCAATCATAAAATATCAATATACTTTAGTTGAACAACAATGAATGCATGTCATAGTGTGTTCTAGGTGGGGAAGGAGACTTGTACGTTTTGCATCATAGTTCATGGATTTTATCATAATCTGCAGATAAACTTTTTCACATTATATATATATATATATATATATATATATATATATATATATATATATATATATATATATATATATATATATTATTTCTTGAGATTTGGGATCCACGGCCCATGCCCCAAGGATTCGATAGCTTGGAGGCTTTGTTGAAGTTGGAATTTAGCTTCAACATTGCAAATTTGCAATTTGCGCCTTGAACGAGGCTTGAACCCCAAATCTTAATTTCCCGGAATCCAAGTTCTTTTGTGAAGCGACCAATGAGCATGCTCAAAACTTCAAAGATGTATGCCACACGTTTTAGGCTTTAAACTTCAAAGATGTATGCCACACGTTTTAGGCTTTAGCCTTTCAAATTTCAAGTTTCGCTCCAACCTCCATGACCGACTCGTCACTCCACTGTCGAGTCTCGACTCCCTCGAACTTCCTTATTCGAAACAGGTACATAGTTTACAACTCAAGCGACGCAACTTGCAAGTTTATTGCGTATGTTAAGGGCAGGAGGCATACCAATGTTGAGTTATAGCTTATGGTGTCTTCCGTCTTCGAGGATCGACGAACCACAGGTAACTTTAAGTTATAACTTATGATGTCTTCCGTATTCCAGGATCCATAGATAACTTGTAAGAGCACGCAGAGCATGAGGTTAGCTGGACCTCCGTGTTTCTTGGAGACTGGAGAAGGGACATGGCTGTGCACATGAAGCATCAAACATGTACTGACTACTACTGTGAGGTACCTATACATTTTTATGTTCTCAATCAATTCATATAACGACTTCCAATTACTCTTTTAACATAAGAAGTGATCACAATTTCGCGTTCTTCTCGCTCCAGGAAACAACCTAGTGACTTTGCGAGTTTTGCCTAGTATTGAAATACGGTTACATTGTGTATGTCATGACTCATGATCAACTTACACTTTGTGCGCTACAAATTGGAGATAATCTGCTCATATATCAGTAGTTTTATCATTTGGCTATGTGTTAGGATTTTATACATTGTGTTTAAGTATTCTCATATCTACATTGTGTTTAAGCATTCTCATACCTACATTGTGTGAGTCGTGTGTACTATACATGTTTATCTATGTTCAAGATAAAATAATGTGAACATGTTAGAATTAAGACTTTGTCTGTGTGAAGGGCTGTACGATACATGCTTAAGGATTGAAGAAGGCTCTCAGTGACCATTAGCTGAGACTCCTCTCGCACGCAAACATTTGCAATGCATGCCCGCATGCACAGGAAATATATGATGTCTTTAGCTTCAACTCGGAAGCTACGGATGACAATAATAATCTCTCCATTTAATTCATGCATTGACAACGAATACGATGAGCACATAATGATCATTGGGCACAACCAGTGTGGAGGTGTCAACCATCAACGCCTTGTTTGGGATGAAAGAAGATGGATTGAATAGATTCAGGTATTTCTATGATCTCATCGTCTTCATTGTCTTTTCTAAGTGATACTGTGCCGTTACATCTGAGAAATTTGAAACATATTTGAAACATATTCACCATGTTCTGTTATATGTATAATGTGTTCTAGTGAGCGGAGAGGCATGCTTTCTTTATAAGCTGAAGATAATAGCTCTTCTTTTCGTCGTATTTGAGTCACAAATATATTTCACAAGCGTAAACTCCAACAACAAAATTGTCAGTACAAATGACATGATACTATCAGAGACTAGAATGTACATGTACATTGTAATTTGTATATATAGTATGTACATATACATTGTTACTTGTATTATGTAGTATGTAGTATGTACTTACTATTATGTAGTTACTAGTATCATATATGTAATAATAAGTACTAAGTATTCAAGGTTAAAGACAATTCAAATTTCAGATTTAAGAAAACATGTCAACTCCTAAGTTCTAACTTTTCCCAAAATTATTAAAAATCAATGAATTATGAGATATAATAACCCGAGCTGAATGTATATACCATAATTTAAATTTCACAAATGTCAAAGACCTTCAATATTCATATTCGAGACAAAATCAGATTTTAGAGAATTTAGAACATGAATCATGATATATCTCATGATAGATAACTCATATCCAAAACAATAGTGATAAAATTAGCAACACATGCAAATAAGAAGTGTCCAATGATCAATGATCAATGATCAATGATCAATCATCAATGTCAAATGTATGAATCACCAATGACCATAATGCTCATGAGTCACTACTCATCACTAGATGTACAATTATCCTCTTCACTAGAGGACATGATAGAAACATTTTCGTAATCTCCATCACTAATAATATTGCCATCATCATCAAGAATATCACTACATGAAGAGCCATAAAAACATAAAGATTGATTAGAATTCAGAATTTAGTATGAATCTTCAAATGGGAATTTAAAGGCTAACTCAAGATTCAACTCGTAAATACTTAGAATATAAAATTACCATGAAAGATCACATGGTTCATCAAGAGTTGTGCACTTCTTTATTTCCTCAATTGCTTCTTTCATAAAATGATAGAGAACATCTATTGTGGCACCCTCCATGTCCGTCATACGCAATACCTTATACAAAGGTAAAATCGCAACAATAATACCATAAACATTTTTCCAAAATGACTCCCTCAAGCATAACCTTTGGATAGACTTTGCCTCTTGTTGTTGTGCAATGGGCTCTCCGTCCATCCATTCTTTAAACTCCTCTGAGACTACCGTCTTTTGAAGCTTATTTTGAACCTCATAAAGACGATCCAAAAGTATCCACATAGCCGCAAACCGTGTTTTTGATGGCTTTCTCAACTCCTTTTCCGAATATGACCGAAATATAGCAAGAACCCTCACCTTGGAGTTGATAAAGTCAACTATGGATGTAGCTTCTGAAATAATGCTCTTGATCCATTCCAACTTGACAATGTCTTCCATAAGAAGATCAAGGCAATGAGAAGCACATGGGCTCCATACTATGGATGGAAACTCCTCCTCTAACTTTCTTCCCATAGATGCACAATTTGAAGCATTATCGGTCACCACTTGAATGACATTTTGAGGGCCAACCTATGGGAAAGAAAAAAATCATGTTACCAACAAGTTAATCAAGATTCAAGACTCAAGTCACATATTACACACACACATAAAAAATATGAATCATTTTTCTGAATTTTTATGAATAAAATAAAAAAATCAAATTATCTCAAGTATGGCACGACGAATATGTGAATAAATGAAGCTACCGGTCACCTTCTTTCCTTTTACTCCCGCATCCACTGCTCGTAAGAAATAAGTACCAAGAGGACAAGATACAAGAATATTAATAATCCCTCTTTTTTTAGGATCACTCCATCCATCGGAGAGAATAGAGCATCCATACTTAACCCAACCGGCACGCACGGGTTCTAAGGATTTATCAATCCTCTCTTTCTCCTCATCTAATTTCTTTGTCCTCATATCATTGTATGGAACTCCATACCAACCCTCACACGGGCCTACATTAGCTATTGCTTTCACCATGCATTTCCATCGATCTAACCGAAGCACATTAAATGAAAGATTGCATTTAATGACAGTTCGTGCAATTTCAATTTCAGCAAGCCTTTGTCTTTCTCTAAGAAAAGTTATAGTGTCGGATACACCACCTGATGCTTGTGCAAGAGTAGGTTGTCGTGAGCTTGTGCTAGTGCCCATTCCCTTAGCTTTCTTGGACACATCCACTTCATCATGCCCACATGAACTCATTGTGGGTGCCACCGAAGCTGAACCAATAGAAATAGATGGACAATTACCTCTTTCCGAGTCGACACAATCTGGTGACACCACTTCATTTTCAGCAAAAGATCCTTTTCTCCTCTTTAATGGAAGGTACTTGCAACGACATTCTTCATAGATATTATCGGGGATTTTGCTGCATGGAGCACACTCTCCTCCCAACTTGCAAAGGTGGATGAGAAGGCGTGTGACACTAGATGTTTGAATCCTCCCACAATATTTGCAATGCCAACGGCATACATTTGATTTTTCTTTCACTCTCTCATAGGCAACACAATGCTTATCGAAAGCTTCATGAAGAGGAGGAGCCATTTGCCACCGAAGCTGAACCAATAGAAATAGATGGACAATTACCTCTTTCCGAGTCGACACAATCTGGTGACACCACTTCATTTTCAGCAAAAGATCCTTTTCTCCTCTTTAATGGAAGGTACTTGCGACGACATTCTTTATAGATATTATCGGGGATTTTGCTGCATGGAGCACACTCTCCTCCCAACTTGCAAAGGTGGATGAGAAGGCATGTGACACTAGATGTTTGAATCCTCCCACAATATTTGCAATGCCAACGGCATACATTTGATTTTTCTTTCACTCTCTCATAGGCAACACAATGCTTATCGACAGCTTCATGAAGAGGAGGAGCCATTGATGAGGTGGAGGCTGGAGCAACAAATGGGGGCGCTGAAATTGGTTAACGGAAACAAGAGGGCAAAGCTCTCTTGTCTTGTGAGTGTCCACAAGTTAGAATGGTTGGCTAATAGAGGCTAGACCTTGGAGAGATGGCTTCTGAAATAGATCTGGCAATGAAATCGCTAAGGAAGGCTGAGGAACAATGTGAGCGTTCGTTTCTAAGTTCATAAAAAACCCAATTTTTATCGGGCACGTTCGACTATATGCTGACCGTACGAATTGTACGGGACTGAACTGGACGGGACGGGACAGGTGGGGTCGTACGGGATTACTCGTTCGACGTATGAGTGCAACCATCTATGCATGTATGTGCATGCATATGCATGTATGCATGTGCATGCATGCATGCATATGCATTCATGTATGCATATGCATTCATGTATACATATGTATACATGAATGCACACACATCCTAAACCTAAAAACCCTAACCCTACACATAAAAACCCTAACCCTAAACTTAAAAATCCTATCCCTAACACACATGCATGTATGCATGTGCATGCTTCCTTGAATATGCTTGTATACATATGCATGCATGTATGCATATGCATTCATGTGCATGCTTCCTTGAATATGCTTGTATTCATGTATGCATGTATGCATATGCATGTATGCATATGCATGTATGCATGTGCATTCATGCATGTATGCATGTATGCACACACATCTTAAACCTAAAAACCCTAACCCTAAACATAAAAAGCTTGAATACATAAAAACCTTCTATGCATATGCATGTGCATGTATGCATGTGCATGCATGTATGCATGTGCATGCATGTATGCATGTGCATGCATGTATGCATGTGCATGCATGTATGCATGTGCATGCATGTATGCATGTGCATGCATCTATGCATGTGCATGCATCTATGCATGCTTCCTTGAATATGCTTGTATTCATGTATGCATGTATGCATGTGCATTCATGCATGTATGCATGTGTATGCATGCATGTATGCAAATGCATGTATGCATGTATGCACACACATCTTAAACCTAAAAACCCTAACCTTAAACATAAAAACCTTGAATACATAAAAACCTTGTATGCATATGCATGTATGCATGTGCATTCATGCATGCATAGTACAATTAAATCAACGATTTATAAATAAAAATCGTTATAAAAATCGTTAAATCGTTTTTTACGATTTTTTACGATTTTTTTGCAAGATTTTTTCCGAAAAAAATCGTGGTCTAAAAGATGCCCTACGCCTTCGATTTCTGAAATCGCACTTGCTGCGCTTGGAGTTTGTGGCCTTTGCTTGCACACTTATAGTGAGAGCTTTCATTAGGAAGAATATATAGCATAAGGAGAGCATTAGAGCATTCAGCAATAGAGAAAATTCAGCCACTTGTAGGTTTCTTTGAAATTCAGCCTTCTCAATTTTCCCTTTGCTTCAACCTTCTTATTTGCCCCTTTCTTCAAGCTTCACTTTGACACCATTTGCCCCTTTCCACTTGCCTTATAGAGTCTAGATGGGTAGAACTCCTGATATTTCGTAAGCACGTGAAGCCCGTTGGACAGAATCAATGGCAATGCAAGTATTGCATGGGCTTTTATACGGGTACTGCTTCCCGTATCAAAGCCCACTTACTTGGATTGAAAGGTGGAGGTATTGGCAAATGTCCATCCATCACTCAAGATGTAATTGATGAGTTAAGAGCTCAACTTCAGTTAAGCCAAGGAGTGGGTGACATTCTTTCTCCTTCATCATCACATACCATCAATGAGGATATTCAAAGTGCTCATGGTGGCGATAACATTGTTTCCCCCCTAGGCCCTCCATCTAAAGTGCCACGAACGGAGAGCATGAGTAGTGCAAGTATATCTACACTTCCTCATTCTAGAGGCAACGCTCAAGCTCCAGAGACAAACATATTTGTGAGAGGGAGTATCAAGGCGGGCTTTCAAAAGCAAGCTATGGAAGAGGCTACTCGTGAGCTCACCAAGCTCTTTTTTTTGTGTTGCATCCCTTTCAACGTCGCAAACACAGTTGGATGGAAGAGGGCCATGAGATCTGTGAGTAAGATAGGAGTTCCTTGGGAGGGTCCAAATTCACAGAGATTGCGTACTTCCGAGCTCCATAAGCAATCACAATTAGTGGAGCTAGAGATGTTGTCATTGAGGAGCTCCTGGGAAAGATATAGATGCTCTATTCTATGTGATGGTTGGTCAGACATGAGGAAGAGGAACGTCTACAACATTCTTGTCTCTTCATGCAAGGGCACTATGTTCTTACGTGCCATACCTGCACATGCACCCGGCACAGTTGTGACTGGCGAATTTATCTTTCACATGTAAAGAAGGCCATAGAAGATGTGGCTGCTGATAATGTTGTGCAGGTGGTGACCGATAATGGGGCGAATTGTGTTTCCATGGGACGCATGGTTGAAGAGTTGTATCCTAAGATCACTTGGACAACATGTGCATCACATAGTCTTGATCTCATGATGGAAGATATAGGTCACATGCCATGGGTGAGCCAAATTTTGGACAAAGCAAAATTCATTGTCAAATTTTTCACGAGTCGGCCTAAAGTTCTCAACATCTTTCGTGCCCATAGCCATTTGGATTTTCAAAAGCCCTTTGTCACTCGGTTTTGTTACATGTTCATAGTTGTTGATAGAGTACTGAGGGTCAGGAAAGGGCTTTTGCGTACTGTTCTGGCAGAGGAATGGTACCAGATCTCTGAGGTGAAAGCTGCTGATCCTTTATTCACACAGTTCTCATCCATTGTGATGGGGGATGAGGCATTTTGGTCAAAGGCAGAGGTGTTAGTAGCTGCTCTTCAGCCATTGTATACAGTACTTCGCATCACGGATATGGAGGGCAGCACACTTGGACTTGTATACGAGTACATTGACCGTATACAAGAATGCATTCAAAAAGTACAAGGTCTTTCTAATGATGAGTAAGTGCTTTTGTAAATTTGTTTTTTTATATTAGATTCTACAATTTAAACTTTACATACATGATTCATCATTCAACTCACAAAGTTTTGTTTCATTTGTCAATAGAAGGACAGCTTTATGTGATGCTGTGAAGAGGAGATGGGATTGGTTTCATAGACCAATCCATGCTGTTGCTCACATTCTCCATCCATTGTGGAGAACAGAGCAACAATATACTGACACTGAGCTTGAGGATAGCTGGATAGATTATATAAAAAGATGGACAGGTGGAGATATGACTTTGCACACACAGCTCGAGAGAGAGAGGCTTCAATTCCGTACCCAACAGCGTTATTTTGGGCAGCCCACTCCATGTTTAAGAGAGAACCAGATTACACCCGTGACATGGTGGGAGTTGTATGGAGTGAGTACCCCATTGTTGGTAAGTAGCCATTTATAGTTGATTTTATACTTGTATGATGTATCAATTTATGAAATATCACGATTCATTGAATGATGAATGATGAATAATTACTCAATGTAGAGAAAATTGGCATTGCGGATTCTTTCACAAGATTGTAGCACAGGCCCTGCGGAGAGGAATTGGAGCACATGGGCATTATTTCATACCAAAAAAAGAAACCGGTTGAGCCCGTCACAACTTGAGAAGTTCGTGTTTTGTCATTGCAATCTCAAGTTGCTAGAGTCAAAAGGTCTAAACATAGCTCCTCTTCAGGTAAATTTCAAGTTTGGTATTTACAAATTACAATTGTCAATACAATTTGAATATTCATGAATCATGACTCTAAGCTTGTAATCTTTTACTTATATGAATTATAATTTATAGGTCAATATTGATGAAGTTGATATTGGAAAAGTTAAAGATATCCCTCAAATCCCAGAGGAAGAGAGGAGTATTTTTGCTATGCTTGCTACGGAGTCACAAAGGAATATGCGTCAGACTCGTAGCCAAAGCAAGAGAGCTAGACATGCTCCAGGTATGATTCATAAATAATGACTCTGTTGAGATTGGAATTTGGATACTACCAACTTCTAAGTTTAGTTATTGTGTGTTATTTTTAGATGATCTATCATTACCTTCTACTAGCCGGAAGGCTTCTCATACGCGGAAGCAGAAGTGTGCTTCGAGACGAGGTGGACGTGGCCGTGGAAGGCGTGGTGAGGCTTCCACTCCTCGAGTTGATCCAGAGGATTGGGAAGAGGCATCAGCCTCCTCTTCCAGTGGAGGTGGTGATTTGGGAGGAGATGTTGTCATGCTTGCAGCACAGTTTGGTCATTCAGACTCCGATAGTATATCATCATGGGCTAGTACATTTGATGCAGATGATGATACCATAGATGATGAGTCTACATTTGACATTGGAGAGTCTTCTTAGTCTTTAGGATTCACCTACTCTTGGAGTTGGATCTTGGACATTGGCATATATGTTATATGATCATTGATATTACACACGGGCCACGACACTACCATGGATGATGGACATTATATTTTGATGCTTGTTTACTTTTTAGTATCTACATGTTTCTTTTGTATGATCACTAGTGACTTATCATTGACATTGCTTGCAGTTGTATTATGTATGACTTGAGTCATTGACTGATTGGTAGACTGTAGTTGAATATGTCCATTGTTCCAGTGTTAACTTTCATGTATGATGTTTACTCCTTTATTTAAAATACATGGAAGGTGATTTTATATGTTATTCATGTGAGGTATATCAAAATGGTGTTAAACATGCATTGGTACATAGGTTTATGTTTCAAAATATAAAAATCTCTCACAAGGAATAAAAACCCCGATTTTTATTTTCAATTTTATAAATCTCTACGATTTAAACGATTTAAACCTCGATTTAAACCTCGTTTTTAAACCTCTTCTTGTACTATGCATGCATGTATGCATGTATGCATGTGCATTCATGCATGTATGCATGTGTATGCATGTATGCATGTAAGCATGTATGCATATGCATGTATGTATGTATGCATGTGCATTCATGCGTGAATCCATGTATGCATATGCATGTATGCATATATGCATGTGCATTCATGCATGTATGCATGTGTATGCATGCATGCATGTATGCATGTGCATTCATGCATCCATGCATGTATGCATGTATGCATGTATGCATGCATGTATGCATGTAAGCATGCATGCATGTATGCATGTAAGCATGTATGCATATGCATATGCATGTATGCATGTATGCATGTGCATTCATGCATGAATGCATTTATGCATGTGCATTCATGCATGAATGCATGTATGCATATGCATGTATGCATGCATGCATGCATGCATGTGCATGTATGCATGTATGCATATGCATGTATGCATGTATGCATGTGTATGCATGTATGCATGTGCATGTATGCATGTGCATGTATGCATGTGCATGTATGCATATGCATGTATGCATGTGCATGTATGCATGTATGCATGTGCATTCATGCATGTATGCATGTGTATGCATGCATGCATGTATGCATGTATGCATGTATATATATGCATGTATGCATGTGCATTCATGCATGTATTCATTGATGTGCATGTATGCATGTATGCATGTATTCATTCATGTGCATGCATGTATGCATATGCATTCATGCATGTATGCATGTATATGCATGCATGCATGTATATGCATGCATGCATGTATGCACGTATGCATGTATGCACGTATGCATGTGCATTCATGCATGTGCAATCATGCATGTGCATTCATGCATGTATGCATGTGCATTCATGCATGTATGCATGTGCATTCATGCATGTATGCATGTGTATGCATGCATGCATGTGCATTCATGCATGTATGCATGTGCATGCATGCATGTATGCATATGCATGCATGCATGTATGCATATGCATATGCATGTATGTATGTATGTATGCATGTATTCATTCATGTGCATGCATGTATGCATATGCATTCATGTATGCATATGCATGTATGTAAATGCATGTTAGAGGGGCGCCGAACCAGGACGGATGAACCCGGACAGGTGCCGTAAAAAGTGGATTCGCGGAAACATTGTAGTAGACTTCTATTTAAAGCACACAAAGGAAAGCGGTAAAGATCAGTAGTAGTTTTCGGAAAGAGTCGATGTTCTGTTGGGCATTATAGCGAGTGAGTTGATCTCGTCTCGAATAGAGGTGTTTGGAATTTGCAAGTATAGTATTGCGTTCTCTCTGTCTGTTATCTTGATCCAATTTGGGGAAATTACGAACATCATATTTGAGACTATGTATGAGGTATTGATGAGTACATGGAGTTCTGTTCTATTCTATTCGCATCTAACTATTCTGCTATTCTCCTTGTCGTGCCGATTTCCAATCGGGTGTGTTGTGTTGTGAGTTTGTTTGGTGATTAGTTATATACGGTTCTGGATCTTTTCTGTCATGAAATAGTGGTTTTGTCACCCTGCGAGAGACTGTGTAAGGTCGAAGTTAATCATTTGCATTTAGTATCTTTTCGGTTAAGTGACCAGATTCGATACAATAGTCTGCGTTCATCGAGAATTCCTATCTTAGGAAGAACTTGTATCGATAAAGATCTGTACGTGAACAGAAGCATTGGTAAGTTTGTCAATTGTGGTGGGAACTTGTGACTTGAGTCGGTATACGATAAGTTTGGCGTAATCTAGATTATAGTTGTCTGTGTATTATTGTTCGGCGTACCTACCTCTCACATGGAATCAGCATATTGAGTAGTATTCAATTAGTGAAAAGTGAGTATTCTGTTAGTTGTAAGTCAGAACATGACCTCTGCTCCATTACTATAGCAGATTCAGTCCAGAAGTCCTAATATTCAGCATACCGAATAGTTGTCAGTAGTCAGAATCCACCACTGTGCTAAGACGTGATGGAGTATCTATGAGTGTGTGAAAAGTTGAGAAAATAGTACAGGGCCTCTGTCTAACAGACTCCTACCACTCCCAAGAACCCGAGGACCCGATAATACTCGTCCGAAAGTTGGATAGAAAGTATTATCGTTTAACATTGGCGATCCTATTGGGGATGTGGCATTAAGATTGCCTGGTATTTTGTTTGAATTAAATTTTGTTGGATGGACAGTAGCAACAGAATCAGATTGTTGCAAGACTGTTGTGTTCGTAATACTATATGATCAGTACGGAAATGCTACATGCCGATTAGTCGATCAGGTGAAAAGTATCCCAAGAATCACCAGTTCGGGGTATTAAGAACAACTCTGGGAGGTACTAGTGCAATTAGACCTGACCCAGTTGTCGAAAAAGTGACGAACGATAAAACTGATTCCGGTGAAATCACGGTAGAACGTAGTACATCTCTAGAACTGTCTAGTATCACTACGGTGCAGACTGTCGGAAATACAGCAATTTTGGAACCTACCAAGACGCAGTTGGAATCTAGTGTAAAAGTTTTCGGAATAGATTCAGATACGATTAGAAACACTTTAGGGAAGGAAATTAACAATGGTGAATCAACACCGTATCCAGTCACCATTTCGAATCCTTCCGGTGGAATTTCGGTAAGAAAATCACAGTTTTTCGATGACGACTCAGCAGTTTCGGCTGAATCTTGCGCTCAACTACAACGTTTGGAAGCAAGTCCTCCTAATCTGGATATCAATGAGGAAGGAAGACTATTTGAAACAGAAATTTGCAATATAGTAAGTAAGCTAGTTGCACCGGGAAGTGTGCCATTTGGTGAAACAATTTCCGGTAGTTCAGAAACTCAACACAGAAATATAGGAGGGTATAATACACTCACGATGAACGAACAACCGCAACGACAGTTAAGTCAACCCAGATCGGCTGAAACGGGAGTAACATACACAAAGTTTAGTGGATTTCCAGGAGATGATTCAGATGCTCACGTACACACCTTTGAAATCAGTTACGCTGTTCTCAACCATCCACCGGACCCGGCATACAAAACATTTGTTTTTCAATCTATACTTGTGAATGAAGCGGCAAGATGGCTTACTGAATACGATATTAATCATTTCAGTACTTATGAAGCAGTACGAGATGCTTTTTTGCAGCGATTCAGGCTGAAAAAGAATCCTGCGGAGATCTTTGAGTATTTACAGAACAACAGACAGAAACCAAATCAAACTGTACAAGAGTATGCTACCCTTTTCAGAACACATTTAAGACAGTTACCCCAGGCTCATGCTAATTTACCAGACGATGTTATTACACAGTGGTGTATCAATGACTTACTTCCTCAACTTAGGCAAATCATGATTATAAGATGTGTAGGAGCCATGACCCTCGATGCAGTGATCTCAATGACCCTTCAGGTGGAAAACAAAGTTGGTGGATTTTCAGAGGATTTGGAATGGATAAAAACAAACAAACATGTGGCTGAAGATATAACTAAGCAAGTATATTGCACCACATGCAAGAATTCAGGACATACTAGTGCCCAGTGTGCGTTAAATTAGACCTATTGCGCCATATGTAACATTGTTGGACATACCACTGAGAATTGTGCATACAATGCCAGAAGACAAGGAACAGCAACCGTTAATGCAATTATTCAGGAACAAGGGCAGCGAGCCAATCAATATGTACCTCCACATTTGAGGAACAATCAACAACAAGGTTATCGACATTATCAAGGACAGAGGAACAATAGCTATAATACACCGCGCTGGCAGAATGGACCATCATCGGAAAATCATAATTTACCACCACCACGATGTCATTTCTGTGGTCAATTGGGCCATATTAGAAGATTCTGTAGAGATGCAGCGGAATATGACCAAAGGAAAAAGAACGTCAAAATCCAATGGCCAATGTGGTAACAATCACACCTGTAGAGACGCAGGCAGCAGCAGTTCAAACTCGTTCCGGTAAACAATTGCAACCAGCAGCAGAATTATTTGAACCAGGGATACGTGAACAACACAGAATGTATAATAAGGCTAGTCAATGGACTACCGTAGAACCACCTGTTTTTCCAGAACCTACTCCAGCAATCCAGTCCCCGGATACGACACAAGCTCGTGCTGACAATACCGATGCAGGTACATCATCAGCAGCAGAATTACCATCTTCAGATCAAGCTTCATCTTCAACAGTTAAGGAAGATGCAAATCAATTGCAACCAGCATGGGATATATTGTCAAAAGCATCCATCACACTACCTTTCGGGCAATTACTGGCATTAGTACCAGGAATACGCCAACAATTTTCAACAGCAGTTTACTACAAAATCTGCTTGCATTCCGGCTACCACAACAGTACAACCAGAGCCAGACTCTACGATAGATAACTCGGTTCCTCTGATTACGGTATGGTTTCATAAACATCAAATCACACAAGTTTTAATTGATAGGGGGTCTGGCGTGAATATTGCCACTGCGTCACTTTGTAAGAAGTTAGGATGGACTAAGATAGAACGAATTTAATTCTTTGTTAGGATGGCTAATCAATCTAGAGTCCATCCAGTAGGACTTGTCGGAGATATACCCATAACTTTGCAAGACAAAACATTCAAGATGACCTTCGTTGTTCTAGAATTACCGGAATCCACCCTAGATTACAATCTACTTTTCGGCCCTCCTTGGTTGAAACAAGCCAAGGTAATTCAAGACTGGTCAGCCCAGGAACTTACGTTCAAAGATAAAAATCGCAAATGTGTTGTAAAGTTAGACTCGATACAACCCTGTGAGTTACATGCTCGACCATATTTTGCCGAACCAGTCCATATGTTAGATGGGTGTCCGATGACGAAGAAGAAGAATTTCTGAAGAATAATGTTGATTTAATGACATTAGGAACTATTGATCTACAGTCTGTTGTAGATACCTGGAATGCTTCAGTATGTACAGTAATACCCATTGCCGAAGAAACTAAGGAGGAAGATACCATTTCGATTCACGATAATGAACTACAGCAACTTCTCGAACCATCAGCTAATACAGAGAAATATCGACAATTTTATGTTCCAGAAGACCAATTAATTACTTATAATCTTGGAGATGAAGATCACCCTCGTCCTGTAAAGATAAAGCAAAACTTACCGGAAGCATTTCAAGCAGATTTAATTCAGTTACTCCAAAAATTTACTGACGTCTTTGCATGGGATTACAAAGACATGAAGGGCTTGGATTCTCGTATTTATCAACACAGAGTTATGCTAAAACCAGAAGCGAAACCGATAAAGCAAACCAGCTACCGGATGAACCCACATTATGCATCACAGGTAAAGGCTGAATTTGATAGGTTATTAAAAGTCGGATTCATAGTACCAATAGAACATGCGGAATGGATTTCACCGATTATGATTGTACCGAAGAAAAACAAGCAATTGAGAATCTGCGTAGACTATCGGAAATTAAATGATGCAACAGTACCGGATCCTTTTCCGATTCCCTTTTTGGATGCTATGCTTGACAAAGTAGCAGGTCATGAGATGTATTCATCTCTAGATGGATACAATGGATATAACCAAGTAAGAATGGTTGAAGAGGATATACCAAAAATTGCATTTATTACAAATTGGGGTGTCTTTGCTTGTACAGTAATGTGGTTTGGATTGAGGAATGCACCAAGCACATTTCAAAGATGTATGCAGGAGATATTTTCTCCTTATCTCACCTCATTTATGCAAGTATACCTTGACGATTTTTCAATTTTTGGTAAGACGATCGCACATCTGGTACATTTACGATGTTGCTTCCAGAGATGTAGAGAATATAGATTGTGTTTAAACCCAAACAAATCTGTGTTTGCGGTTTCATGTGGTAAGTTACTTGGTCCTACATATCGGGACAGCGTATTCAAGTCGATCCTGATAAAATTTCAGCAGTATTAGAAGCTCCGGTGCCTAATACACCTAAAGAAGTAATGCGGTTTATGGGTCAAGTGAGATGGCATGGAAGACATTTACGGTGGCTTGCTCATGTGGCAATACCACTGAACAAATTAATTTCCAAGACTCCACGGCAATTCGAATGGACTCAGGAATGTCAGATAGCATTTGATCGATTGAAACAGTTATTAACAAAAGTCCTCATTTTACAGCCACGAGATTGGGATCACCCATTTCACGTATTCGTTGATGCATCTGATATAGCAATAGGAAGTGTACTGATGCAACAAACCGAATAATGGTTTAGACCAGTATACTATGCTAGCAGAAGATTAGCACCTGTAGAGAAGAACTACTCGGTAACAGAGAGTGAATGTTTACAACTAGTATATTCGATAAAAAAATTCAGACATTATTTGCTGTGCCGAAAATTTACATTTCATGTCGATCACGCTCCACTTGTTTACTTGGTTCGGCAGCAACATATAGGTGGCCGCCTAGCACGATGGGTCCTACTATTGCAGGAATTCGACTATGATGTCATTCATCGGCCAGGTAGTTCACATGCTTTAGCAGACTTTTTGTCACTCTTAGATTCAGGTGAACCTCTGGTTTGCATAAATGATACAACGCCAGCCATCTATACTTCAGAACCAACTACTGAGGAATTGTCGAACCAACCAGTACCAACTACGTATTATGATAAGTTATTGACCTTCCTTTCGGATGGATGTCTACCTTCTGAAGTCCCTACAGCTACACGCCGAAAAATTGCAGTTTTTAGTCGAAGATTTCGGTTAGTTACTGGAGAACTTTATTATGCAGATAATACAGGAACCTTACTCCGATGTATCCCTACACATGAAGTAAACTCAGTCATCAATCTGGCTCACTCAAGTCCAACAGGAGGATATTTTGCAGCAGATCTTACTCATCGAAAAATTCTGCAAAGTGGACTTTGGTGGCCAACTATGTACAGAGATGTATTGGAGTTTATCAAAACTTGTGATAGCTGTCAAAGAACTGGACAACCACTACAACGCCATTACTTTCCACTTCATCCAGTACTTCCTTTAGAACCATTTCAGAAGTGGGGTCTAGATTTTATTGGTCCAATCACACCTCCCGCGGTATTCAGTAATAATCGTTATATATTGACTTGCACAGACTACGCAACCAGGTGGGCAGAAGCATCGCCCTTACGTTCGGCTACAGCAGTTGAAGTAGCAAAATGTCTATTATCAGATGTCTTTCCAAGATTTGGATTGCCACTAGAGCTTGTTTCAGATCAGGTCATCCATTTTATGAACAATTTGATGAAAACATTAACACAGTCGTTCCAGATCAGTCATAAATTCAGCTCACCATATTATCCTCGTGCAAATGGATTGGCAGAAAGTACCAACAAATCTTTGCTGAACATGCTTCAGAAACTGACTAGAGAAACACCGGAAAGATTGGATCAGTTGCTACCTGCAGTCTTATGGGCCTATCACACAACATATAAGGTAACCACCGGCTTGACACCATTCAAATTAGCCTATGGACTAGAAGCAATAGTCCCGATGGAAATTGTAATACCAAGTTTAAGAGTAGCAATTTCTCAAAAGCTTCTATCCGAAGAGTCATTGGTATTTCGGTTGGAAACACTTAGAGAATTAGATGATCACCGATGGCTCAATTTCTTAACTATGAAAGAAATCCAATTAAGACAGGCCAGGACACATGACCGTAATTTAAAGACTCCAGTATTTTCGGTAGAACAGCTTGTTCTTTTTTACAATGCGAAGTCCAACAGATCAGCAAGAAAATTCAAGTTACGTTGGTTCGGTCCATTTAAGATTTCAGAACAAGTTGGTCCGGCTACTTTTCGATTGACTACATTGACTAGACAACCACTTCCAAAAGTGATAAACGGTTCTAAGCTACGGCCGTATCAAGTAACCGTTTATCACTTTTGGAAGTGATTGTCCAGTCAATGTAGTCAATCGAAAAGTAGCCGGACCAACTTGTTCTGAAATCTTAAATGGACCGAACCAACGTAACTTGAATTTTCCTGCTGATCTGTTGGACTTCGCATTGTAAAAAAGAACAAGCTGTCCTACCGAAAATACTGGAGTCTTTAAATTACGGTCATGTGTCCTGGCCTGTCTTAGTTGGATTTCTTTCATACTTAAGAAACTGAGCCATCGATGCTCATCTAATTCTCTAAGTGTTTCCAACCGAAATACCAATGACTCTTCGGATAGAAGCTTTTGAGAAATTGCTACTCTTAAACTTGGTATTATAATTTCCATCGGGACTATTGCTTCTAGTCCATAGGCTAATTTGAATGGTGTCAAGCCGGTTGTTACCTTATATGTTGTGTGATAGGCCCATAAGACTGTAGGTAGCAACTGATCCCATCTTTCCGGTGTTTCTCTAGTCAATTTCTGAAGCATGTTCAGCAAAGATTTGTTGGTACTTTCTGCCAATCCATTTGCACGAGGATAATATAGTGAGCTGAATTTATGACTCATCTAGAACGACTGTGTTAATGTTTTCATTAAATTGTTCATAAAATGGGTGCCCTGATCTGAAACAAGCTCTAGTGGCAATCGAAATCTTGGAAAGACATCTGATAATAGACATTTTGCTACTTCAACTGCTGTAGCCGAACGTAAGGGGCATGCTTCTGCCCACCTGGTTGCGTAGTCTGTGCAAGTCAATATATAGCGGTTATTACTGAATACCGTGGGAGGTGTGATTTGACCAATAAAATCTAGACCCCACTTCTGAAATGGTTCTAAAGGAAGTACTGGATGAAGTGGAAAGTAATGGCGTTGTAGTGGTTGTCCAGTTCTTTGACAGCTATCACAAGTTTTGATAAATTCCAATACATCTCTGTACATAGTTGGCCACCAAAGTCCACTTTGCAGAATTTTTCGGTGAGTAAGATCTGCTGCAAAATGTCCTCCTGTTGGACTTGAGTGAGCCAGATTGATGACTGAGTTTACTTCATGTGTAGGGATACATCGAAGTAAGGTTTCTGTATTATCTGCATAATAAAGTTCTCCAGCAACTAACTGGAATCATCGACTAAAAACTGCAATTTTTCGGCGTGTAGCTGTAGGGACTTCAGAAGGTAGACATCCATCCGAAAGGAAGGTCAATAACTGATCATAATACGTAGTTGGTACTGGTTCGTTCGACAATTCCTCAGTAGTTGGTTCTGAAGTATAGATTGCTGGCGTTGTATCATTTATGCCACCCGGAGGTTCTCCTGAATCTAATCGTGACAAAAAGTCTGCTAAAGCATGTGAACTACCTGGCCGATGAATGACATCATAGTCGAATTCCTGCAATAGTAGAACCCATCGTGCTAGGCGGCCACCTATATGTTGCTTTCGAACCAAGTAAACAAGTGCAGCGTGATCGACATGAAATGTAAATTTTCGGCCCAGCAAGTAATGTCTGAATTTTTTTACCGAATACACTAGTCCTAAGCATTCCCTCTCTAATACTGAGTAGTTCTTCTCTGCAGGTGCTAATCTTCTGCTAGCATAGTATACTGGTCTAAACCATTTATCGGTTTGTAACATCAGTACACTTCCTATTGCTATATCAGATGCATCAACAAATCCATGCCATCTCACTTGACCCATAAACCGCATTACTTCTTTAGGTGTATTAGTTATCGGAGCTTCTAATACTGCTGAAATTTTATGAGGATCGACTTGAATACGCTGTCCCGATATGATGTGACCAAGTAACTTACCACATGAAACCGCAAACACAGATTTGTTTGGGTTTAAACACAATCTATATTCTCTACATCTCTGGAAGCAACATCGTAAATGTACCAGATGTGCGATCGTCTTACCAAAAATTGAAAAATCGTCAAGGTATACTTGCATAAATGAGGTGATATAAGGAGAAAATATCTCCTGCATACATCTTTGAAATGTGCTTGGTGCATTCCTCAATCCAAACCACATTACTGTACAAGCAAAGACACCCCAATTTGTAATAAATGCAGTTTTTGGTATATCCTCTTCAGCCATTCTTACTTGATTATATCCACTGTATCCATCTAGAAATGAATACATCTCATGACCTGCTACTTTGTCAAGCATAGTATCCAAAAAGGGAATCGGAAAAGGATCCGGTACTGTTGCAGCATTTAATTTCCGATAGTCTACGCAGATTCTCAATTGCTTGTTTTTCTTCAGTACAATCACAATCGGTGAAATCCATTCCGCATGTTCTATTGGTACTATGAATCCGACTTTTAATAACCTATCAAGTTCAGCCTTTACCTGTGATGCATAATGTGGGTTCATCCGGTAGCTGGTTTGCTTTATCGGTTTCGCTTCTGGTTTTAGCATAACTCTGTGTTGATAAATACGAGGTTCCAAGCCCTTCATGTCTTTGTAATCCCATGCAAAGACGTCAGTAAATTCTTGGAGTAACTGAATTAAATTTGCTTGAAATGCTTTCGGTAAGTTTTGCTTTATCTTTACAGGACGAGGGTGATCTTCATCTCCAAGATTATAAGTAATTAACTGGTCTTCTGGAACATAAAATTGTTGATATTTCTCTGTATTAGCTGATGGTTCGAGAAGTTGCTGTAGTTCATTATCGTGAATCGAAATGGTATCTTCCTCCTTAGTTTCTTCGGCAATGGGCATTACTGTACATACTGAAGCATTCCAGGTATCTACAACAGACTGTAGATCAATAGTTCCTAATGTCATTAAATCAACATTATTCTTCAGAAATTCTTCTTCTTCGTCATCGGACAACCCATCTAACATATGGACTGGTTCGGCAAAATTCACAGGGTTGTATCGCGTTTAACTTTACAACACATTTGCGATTTTTATCTTTGAACGTAAGTTGGGAAAATAGTACACGGCCTGTCTTGAGTTAGTCTACACCAACTCCGGTATATATATCACTCAAAAGAAGTATGTACAGGATATGGTGAAGAAGCTTGGCTTGCAGTATGCTAAAGTCTCAACTACTCCAATGAAGGTCAACCTAAAGCTAAGTGCTCATGAAGGGGAATAAGTCCAAGACATTACAGGATATCAAAGTATGGTAGATAGTTTGAATTATGCTACCTTGACAAGAATTGACATAGCATATGGAGTTAGTGTGCTTAGTCAATTCATGCACAAACCAAGGGCACCTCACCTAGAGGCAACAAAGAAGATCTTGAAGTATTTGAAGGGAACTCAGAAGCATGGTTTGTACTTTCCTTATACATCAGACATTGACATTAAAGTATATTCACATGCAGATTGGGCAGGATGCAAGGATGATAGAAGGAGCACATCAGGATACATTTGTTTTGCAGGAGATAAACCTATTTCTTGGTCAGCCAAGAAACAACCTACAGTGGCATTGTCATCCACTGAAGCAGAGTATAGAGGGCTTGCCAATGCCACTCAAGAAGCTATCTGGTTGATGCTTTTATATACAGAGTTAGGTCTATACACTAGACCTCCAATTATCTTTGGAGATAACACAAGTTCTCTTCACCTTGCAGCTAATCCAATATATCATGCTAGAACCAAACACATAGAGATTCATTATCACTATGTGAGAGAGAAGTTGCTTAGTAAAGACATTCAATTGACATATGTGCCCACTAATATGCAATGTGCAGATTTACTCACTAGAGCATTGGATGGAAACAAGCTATGCAGATACAAATCCATGATTGGATTGCAGGATGTGATTGAAGATTGAAGATGAGGACTTAAGCCAAAGTGCTTGGCTTGAGGGGGAGCTGTTAATGCATTTCAAGCCTTCACACTTGGCTTGGAACCTTGGAAGATTAGCTTGGACAAATTTCATCAAGGCCTTACTTGAAGGAAAGGGCATAGGAACCCATACCTATGATTTATTATCCTTTTACTCCTTGTAAAAGTCTAAGTGACTTTGCACTATGTATACACACCTAATTGATTAGAGTCGTGGAATTTGGATGGTGTAATTGGAGAGAATATCTCCCTACTTTTAGAGGAGTGATTAAAGGGAGCCAAGAATTCAAATTTGAATTCAAACTCTCACTCATTTCTTATATAAGTTTTTCCTGAAAAGTCGCGGGTGTCCTACACCATTCTCGAGGCTAATATTCTTGCACACACCTTACCTACAACAAATAAACACTTTCATGGATAGAAACACACCCAAGCACTCTTTCCAAGCAATACACATGCATACAAGTTCACAAAGAAGAAGATACAGAGTGAAGAAGACATAAATTCGAATTTCTGTGCTCTCTATTCTCACAATGGCAAAAAGTCCTTTACAAAGAGTCACATTTGACTTATATACTAGTGCTCTAAAAATGGTCCTTTCATACGAGAGATCGGCACTTTATTCACTAAAAGACTAATTTCCTACTATTTTACATGGGTAAATCTCTAATCTTCTCTGGGGATGCATCTAGAGGACTCGTCTAGTGCATTTACAACGGAAAATATATTACAAGAATGATTATGATACAAAATTATGATGTCCAAATCGGAAAAATTTTGGCGCCCGTCCTTTTCTTTTCTTTGTGCTCTTTTTAGCTTTGCAACATCCCCCTCTTCGTCTCTGTCGTCCCTTGACAGACTTTGCTTCTTGTCCTCGGTTTGTTGTCCGCATGCATCCAGTGGTCAGTATTGCCTGATTCTTGATCTTGCATTACGTTTTAGAGGCGCTCTTATTTGTCCTGGTTGCACACATCGGACCTTGCTGTGTTATTCACTTCTTTTCTCTGCACGCCACCTTTGCTCATTGTTACCTGTTTATAAAACAGGTGTTCAGTTTTGACGGCCTCTTCTTAATCCTTGTTTTACGTTCTTTTCCTTTGCTCGTCCGCAATCCTTGGAGTTTGACTGACTATCTGATATTTTGCAGTCTAATTCACCTATAGGCTCATTAATTCATACGAGAGACCGGCACTTTATTCACTAAAAGACTAATTTCCTACTATTTTACATGGGTAAATCTCTAATCTTCTCTAGGGATGCATCTAGAGAACTCGTCTAGTGCATTTACAACGGAAAATATATTACAAGAATGATTATGATACAAAATTATGATGTCCAAATCGGAAAAATTTTGGGGCCCGTCCTTTTCTTTGCTTTGTGCTCTTTTTAGCTCTGCAACACTCTCCCCCTCTTCGTCTCTGTCGTCCCTTGACAGACTTTGCTTCTTGTCCTCAGTTTGTTGTCCGCATGCATCCAGTGGTCAGTATTGCCTGATTCTTGATCTTGCATTACGTTTTAGAGGCGCTCTGATTTGTCCTGGTTGCACACATCGGACCTTGCTGTGTTATTCACTTCTTTTCTCTGCACGCCACCTTTGCTCATTGTTACCTGTTTATAAAACAGGTGTTCAGTTTTGACGGCCTCTTCTTAATCCTTGTTTTACGTTCGTTTCCTTTGCTCGTCCGCAATCCTTGGAGTTTGACTTATAGGCTCATTAATTCTGGGTTTCCACGCACGCCACCAGTGGAAGGTATGGAGATGTGGTGCTTCAGTCTTCGATCTGGACCTTCCAGAGATCATGAGGTTGAAGCACCCCATGTGGGTTACGTCCTTTCCTTCGTGTGTGTGCCCCTGCGGGGCTCTGTGCAGAGATGGGTGTTGCGCCCCTACGGGGCTTCTTGCAGAGATATATCTTCAGATATTTCTTTTTAGTGAAGCTTCTTCTTTCGTTGTCTTCTTCTTTTCTTCTTCTTACTTGACTCTCCCTCAACACTTTCCCCCTTTTCGACTCTGTCGTCCCCGACAGGCTTTGATAAATTGATAAGCGACGGGCATATGTTTGATAGACTCTTTGCTCTGTATCATTTAGCAGATTTGCTTCACGTATCATGAGTTGTTTCCATTGTTCTTCCTTCACACCGTCATTGGGTTGCTGTCTGTGATCTGCGAAGAAGCTAAGTTCATATGCCACTAATCTGGCATTTAAATTGGATGACATCTTCAAAAAAATTTCTGAATCCATCTCAAAAAATCCTGTGAAGAAAGCTTCTTCAAAAGTCTACATATATACACTTAGCAAGAACATTGATATTGAATAATACGCCATTATTGTTGGTCTGCTAGGCATAACTGATAGATCAAAAATGAGGATTTCCGTGCCTTGATTAATACCTATGAAGTTCAAAAAGGTGTAGGCCACATGCTTGAATACCTTCAAGACTGTAAGGATCATGCTAAGTATTTTGTTGGTCATTTTTACAGTTAAATCGGGTACTGTCGCATAATTCTGTAGCCAATATTCGATGGTTTTGACCATATAATCCTCCGTTGGCAAGTAGTTATGTGGCGGGCTCAGAAGCATAGGATAATTGAGCCACTGCTTATTTATAGTGCCGCTTCTTTGCAAATCCAAAAATTCCCTGTTATCCCTTGTGCGTGGTATTGGACAAAATGAAGGGTTTACCTGGAATGCATATGGCGCTGCTTGCCAATGCACCCGGGGTGTGGGATGTTTCTCCAAAAATTTTCGTCGCCACACTGGTTACGCAGCTTCAAACTGTGCTTGAGTGTATGCGAATGTGTCGTGTTTGAAATTCAGCTGCTCATCTCGACTCTTCTGTGTAATCTTCTTTATATAACGTCTTGTTTTCTCTTTCAAGAGTCCGTATGGAATATTGAACGGCTTCATGATCTTGTCCAGGTCTTTACCTTTGATCTTAGCCTCTTTCATTACCTTGATGACTTCATTTTCAAAATTTTCCGTTAACCGAGACACCACTAGTGCCCGTTCCTTCTGACTTATTTCTGCAGTATAGGGCATTGGATGTTCGTCATGTATGTCCGCCAACTCCTCATGTAGTGGAGAATTATAGATCGGGTGAGATAGAGGACTTACCTCTACCTCGTCAGTAAGATTTTCGGTAGCCGGCACTACTGGTGTCCCGATCGGTGTTTTCTCTTTCATTTGAGTCTTTAGTCGTGTTATGCATTCATCTTTCTCTTTTACCTCTTGCATGGCTTCTCTAACTGTTCCTTTAGTTGCCAGCAATTCTTTACCAATGTCAGCTACATTATCCATATTTTGGCTGTAGCTTTGTATCAATTTTGCGTTCACCTTCTGTAATTGACTCTTCAATTCATGGGTTTCATTGGTGTATCAGCTCTTACATTCCTCTATGTTTGCTTGTTCTTGCTTTAGAAGCTCTTCATGTTTTGAGATCTGATCTCTTAATTCTTTTTCTTTGGTTTTTGTGGATTCTTGTTGTACGATTGGTTGATCATATAATAAAGACTTCATCAATTCTTTATTTCTGTTGCGGAGGCTGTCGTTCTCTTCCATATACAACTTGAGTTGTTGTCCTAATAACATGCTTCTCATTTTAATTTTCTCTTTCTCAGCCTCGCACGCATCGTGTAATCTTTGCAACTCTGTTAGTTGTGTATGCATCTTTTGATTCTGAGCGATGGATGCATCATGTTGTAGCTTGATTGCCAGCACCTCTGCATTTTTGATTGCCAATTCTTTTTGTGCTTCAATCAATTGTGCCGATAGCTTCTCACTCATGATTTGAAATTGATTCTTTTCTCTTCTTGCCTGATCATAGTCGGCATCTATTTCCATCAACTGTTGTTGAGTGTCCATGGCCGTCTGAATCAATTGCTTGACTACCGGCTTCAGCTGAGTGACATCCACATTCAGCCATGTTTTTGGAATGCTTGGTTCTTCGCCGGTATTGATATCTTTGCCCTGTGCGATATGTAATGTAGTGTCATGGGGCTGCCTAATCTGAAGCTGGATCCTTGGCTCAGCCCCCATGTTTGCCTGCTTTTCTTGAGGTGTGTCATCCGGTACCTCGATTACAATTTGTTCTTTGCTTTGTAACTCCTTTGTTTCCTTACTTACTGGAGTTTGGACTTCCTCTTTGATAGGTGGTCTTACGTAAGTAGCATTGGTTGGTTCAATGGGATCTTCTATATTCTGTTCCATTTCTTTATGATTTCCTGGCGTCACTTCCACTTGATCGATCTCATTCCATTCCTCTTCTTGAGTTTCTGTCCGTATATCTGTATCCAAGGTATCTTTTTCAGGGCTGGAATCTGTATTGGTACTGGAATCATCTATCCCTAGTTCTTTGTATCTTCCAGCTTGTTTTGGTGTCTTCTCTGGACTCCGTTGTTGTTTCTCTTGCGGTAGTTTGAGCATCATTCTTTTTAGTGGCTTTCGGTTCTACCCATTTAGTTAAGTAGTCAGTGGCTACTATGATGTACTCCGCATGTGATCCTTTGGCAGGTGGATTGATAGGTCCCATGAAGTCTATACCCCATTTTGTGAAGGCTCTCGCGCATATCATGGGTCTTAATGGCATGTCATCTCTCCGAATCGGATATTTAGTT
The DNA here is from genome assembly GCA_020310875.1 of Ceratopteris richardii. Taxonomy (NCBI): domain Eukaryota; kingdom Viridiplantae; phylum Streptophyta; class Polypodiopsida; order Polypodiales; family Pteridaceae; genus Ceratopteris; species Ceratopteris richardii. The sequence continues at coordinate 74,528 of MU260994.1, forward strand.
TTCTAACAAGTCTCACAACTTCGTACATACGTTTCTACATCCATATGTAGAGTTGGCCACCACAAGCCCGCAAAGAGAATCATTTTAACAGTTCTTTCAGCCGAAAAATGACCTCGTGTAGCACCTGCATGTGCCATTTCTAATATGGGTAGATATTCTCCTTCATGCACACATAATCTGAGTTGGTTATCTTTCCCTCATTTAATCAATGGTTTTCCTAACTCATGTTCTTGAGTTTTTAAGAATTTCACTAAAGTTGTAGTCCAATTGGGTGCTATGGTCGAAAAAGATAGAGACATATGATCTTCGGGAACCGTCTCTCGGCATTCTGCACAATTACTTACGTGGTCGTGAACATTCTTGGGCATGTCACGCCAATACACTCCTAATCTTTTCAGTTCTCGGATGGTTCCATGAGTCCCTTCGTGTGTTCTCCATTTGTTCACATGTGCTTGTTCAATTAGTTGCGTTTGTTCATCCTCATCAACACATCTGAGTAAGACTCCGTTGGTTTCCTTGTAGTATACACTACCTAACACAATGTGTAAGTTCCTCGATTGAAGAATTTCTTTCTTGCTATTCCTATTGATAGAGTGTTGTGGGCCATGAGTGAGTATAGGGATCAATTTCTCTGCCCACTTTGGGCAAACTTGTAGATTGAACAAGCATCTGGTAGATCGTCGGGTACTCCACTTGGTGGCTCTCCGTGTGTTAGCCTCGAAAGGTGGTCTGCTCTCAAATGTGTGTTCTCCTTTTTCACTATTACTTCGAAGTCAAACTCCATTAGTAGTAGAAACCATCGTACCAACCTTCCCGTGTTACAAGGCTTATTGACTAAATACAACAAAGCTTGATGGTCTATGAAGAATTTGAACTTGTTGGCTAAAAGATAATGTCTAAATTTCTTCACTACGTATACCATTCCTAAGCCTTCTCGCTCCGTAGTGGTATAATTTCTTTCGGCTTGATTCAGTTGTCTACTCACATAAGCAATTGGTTGATCAAGCTTTCCTTCAGCAGCCGGCTGGGCTAAGATGCATCCAGTGGCATAGTTAAAAGCGTCAACATGAATATGAAAAGGCTTGCTCCAATTGGGTGATTTCAGAATTGGGGCAGTGCTAAGTCTCTTTTTCAACTCGGTGAATGCCTTTTCGCACTCTTCTGTCCAAGTAAATTGAGTCAAGAGACCATACAAGGGTTTTGCTATTATGGCATACATGTGAATGAACCTACGGTAGTATCCACAATGTCCCATAAAAGCTTGCACTTCCTTTGCATTCTTGGGTCTTAGTAAGTCTAAGATGACTTTAATCTTGTCCTAATCTGTTGATATTCCATTTCTCGAAACTATGTGTCCTAGAATTTTCCCTTGCCTTACCATGAAGACACATTTCTCTGGGTTTAAGCAGACTCTGTATTGTCTACATTTGTTGAATATCTTCCTCAACTCGGGAATGTGATCGGGTCTTTGATTGGAGTATGTGCAAAGGTCATCTACATATACTTCCATGCTTTTTTTCAGAAATTCGTTGAAAACATGACACATCAATCTCTGGAAGGTGGCTGGAGCATTAGTGAGTCCAAAGGGCATCACTCTGAATGCATACACTCCCCATTTAGTGGCGAATGCTGTCTTGTGATGATCCTCAGTCGCAATAGCTACTTGATTGTATCCGGAGAATCCATCTACGAAGCTATAGACCTCCTTACCTGCTACTCTCTCTAATAAATGATCCGTGATAGGTAGTGGGTAGCTGTCACGTATGTTGGGGATAAAGGCCCCAAGGACTCTCCTTTTGTATATTTTGACCCTTCCATGTGAAAGCTCTCTTAGAGAGCTTTCCAGACATATTTTTGTTGTATTTTTTGGACCCCAAATTGGGGAGTTATAGGCATTTACATTATTCTTATGACTTTTTGTCATTGGCCATGTGTGAACATTCCCAAATGACCTAAAAGTCACTTATCAATAAGACTTGGTCCCAAATCTCTCATAACTTGATTGGGACTTCTTCAACTTCAGCTTCTCCATCTTCTTCTCCAAATTTCTGCGCAGGTTTCTCTCTCTACTTTCTCTCTCCTCACGCAGCAGCCCACTCCATTGGCGTTTGGAGCAACCGAGCACACCACGACGTAGCTCTCCGCAGCCTCTTTCAACTGGTATCAGAGCCTTGAGCTGTTCCATCGTGACAAAGTTGCTCGAAGTGCTTTTCCACTTCAGCCTATGTTAAGCTGAAGGTGTTTTCTTGCATTTGGGAGAATTTCATCGCGAAAAACCTTTTTTTTCGCGATAAAAGGGCTGTTTTTGGAGGATTACTTCAGGCCGGAGCAAAGCTGAAGCAAATTTTGTGCTTTTTAGAGAGTTTCATCGCGAAGAATCTCTTCTATTCTTCTTTTTGTATCCCCAAAGGTCTTTTTCAGCATCCACATTGCTGATTTCTTCATCTACAGGTCTTTTGTGGCAGAAATTCTCTCATTTTTCAAGTGGGAGGACATGCACAAAGATTGAGGAAGTGCATACTTGCTGGAAACTTATTACAGTAGATCATTTCTCTGATTTTACAGGTCATATTGCTGCAAAAATTGGGGCTTTTGTGAAAACAAGCACCCATTGCCTTGGTTTTACATCTATGTATGCCTTTTGTGGTTGAAAAACAACAAATTTGTTGTTTTTGATGCAATTACAGCTTGCTGGAATTTTCTGAAATTTTTTGCAGAAAATTTCAGAAATTGTTTTTTGCAAGTTTTGAACAGTTTTTGGGCTTAATTTCTCAGCTATAGTCTCCTAAGGTAATTGCGCACAGGAAAGCAGGTGAATTTTACCTTTTTGGTTAAATTTTGAAGCTCTTAGTGTGCAAACATGGCCTCTACCTCCTCTGATGTCAAAAGCTTGTCTGAGATCGAGAGATTTGAAGGTAATGGTTTCGATTTGTGGAAAGAGAGAATGTTGGGCATCCTCTTTCTTAAAGATTGTGAAGGGGCTCTTGAGGAAGTCAAGCCTGAAGATATGACACATGCAGCATGGATGAACCTAAACAAGAAGGCCATCACTTACATCAAGATGGCTGTATCAGATGAAATCTTAGTGGATTTGAAAGGCCTTACAACTGCTTTTGAGGTATGGGAGAAGCTGAAAGCCACTTATGAAAATACCACGCCTGTAAATCAAGTGCATCTTATGCATAAGCTAGTGTGTATGCAGCTTGATGAGTCAAAAAGTGCGGTTGAGCACTTATCTTTGTTTACAGGTACTCTTTCACAATTGCATGACTCGAGATTACCTCCATTTGATGATAAGCTTAAGGCCATCTTCTTGTTGATGACCTTACCTGATTCGTGGGAAACATTGGTTGTTTCACTTTCGAATAGCCCCAGTCTTACCTTTGATGGTGTAAGGGGTTCTATTTTGAATGAGGAAATCAGGAGGAAAGCTAGTGGACAGGGCACTGGTTCAGCCAATGTGGCTAGAGGAAGAAGAGAAAAGAAAAGTGGAAATGTACAGAGGAACAGGAGCAAAAGCAAAGGCAAGGCTGAAGTGACTTGTTATCAATGTGGTAGGAAAGGTCACAAGAAGCCTGATTGCAGATTCTATAAAGCTGAACTAGAAAGAAAGAAGGACACAGGTGACAGGAAGAAAAAGGACACCAAGAATGAAGCACATGATACCTCAAAGGACAAAGACAAAGAAAAGGCCAATGTGGCCTCTAGTGTCATCATTGAGGAGCTACCAGATGCAGAAGATATACTTTGTGCTACTATGGAAGCAGAGCATGCTGAAGTTATTGATCCTTCTATTAATATTCATGCACAAGATATGCAGATCACAAAGAAGAAGTTAACAATGAAGAAGTTAATGTACCTCCTGATGTAGATCCATTGCCTGGTAATGTTGATCATTGGGTAAGAAGATCTATACGTCCTAGGAGGCGAGTGAATAGATATGATCCCTCTATACATTATATTATGTTATCAGATGAGGGTGAGCCTCTTACTTATAAAGAGGCAAAGCTATGTGAGCACAAGAAGAAGTGGGAGTTAGCCATGCAGGAAGAGATAAAGGCCTTGCATGCAAATGATACTTGGGATTTGGTTGAGTTACCCAAAGGAAGGAAAGCCATTCCAAACAAGTGGGTGTACAAAATCAAAACTGTTGATGGCAAACCCAAGTATAAGGCAAGGCTGGTTGCTAAGGGATATGCCCAAAAAGAGGGCATTGATTTCCAAGAAGTGTTCTCTCCAGTGGTGAAAATGACCACTTTACGTGTGTTGTTTGCTCTCACAGCTGCCTTGGATTTGGAATTATTCCAAATGGATGTTAAAACAGCCTTTTTGCATGGTGATTTAGATGAAGAGCTGTACATGAAACAGCTAGAAGGATATGCCATTCCTGGAAAAGAGCATCTGGTATGCAAACTGAAAAGGCTTGTATGGGCTGAAACAGGCCCCCAGACAATGGTATAAGAAGTTTGATGCATTTATGCTCAAACATGGGTTTAAAAGAAGCCATGCAGATCATTGTTTGTACACGAAAAAGGATGAAGATGGCAGCCCAATTATTCTTGTACTGTATGTAGATATGCTGCTGGCTGGGAAGAAAAAGAGCACTCTGAATGCTCTAAAACAGCAGCTGAACTCTGCATTCTCAATGAAAGACCTTGGGGAAGCTGAGCATATTCTTGGTATGCGTATAAAAAGGGATAGACAGCAGCATACTTTGCAGGTATCCCAAGAAAAGTACATTGAAAAAGTGTTGGACAGATTTAATGTGGCTGATGCTAAGCCTCTTGGAGTGCCATTGCAGCCACATGTTAAGCTTTCCAAGGATGCCTGTCCCAAAAATGATGATGCAGCCAGTTACATGCTATGGTTGCCACTCGGCCAGACATTGCTCATGCAGTGGGAGTTGTTAGCAGGTTCATGGCTAATCATGGTAGAGCTCATTGGGAGGCAGTCAAATCTATCTTGAGATATTTGAAAGGGACCAAAAGTAAATGCTTATGTTATGGAAAGGGTCCATTGGAGTTAAAAGGATTTTGTGATTCAGACATGGCGGGTGATGTGGACACACGCAAGTCCACAAGTGGCTATGTATACATCCTTGCAGGTGGAGCTATTTCATGGTGCTCTAGACTTCAGAGGATAGTTGCACTATCTACTACAGAGGCTGAATATATTTCAGCCACAGAGGCTTCCAAAGAAGCCATTTGGTTAGCTCGGCTCTGCAGCGAGTTTGGGATGCTTGAAAAGGCACCTCTTCTTGGATGCGATACCAGAGTGCCATATGTTTGGCAAAGAATGCCATGTTTCATGCTGGCACAAAGCATATTGATGTGAGATATCACTTCATCAGAGAGGTGTTAGAGGATGGCCCGATCACTTTGATCAAGGTCAATACTTCACAGAATCCTGCAGATGCTCTCACGAAGTGTCTACCCAAGGCACAACATCAGCTATGTATACAGATGGTGGGAGTTACTTAGCTTAAAGGAGCCTCCTTGGTCCTTTAAGTGGGAGGTTGTTGGGGATAAAGGCCCCAAGGACTCTCCTTTTGTATATTTTGACCCTTCCATGTGAAAGCTCTCTTCGAGAGCTTTCTAGACATATTTTTGTTGTATTTTTTGGACCCCAAATTGGGGAGTTAAAGGCATTTACATTATTTTTATGACTTTTGGTCATTGGCCATGTGTGAACATGCCCAAATGACGTAAAAGTCACTTATCAATAAGACTTGGTCCCAAATCTTTCATAACTTGATTGGGACTTCTTCAACTTCAGCTTCTCCATCTTCTTCTCTAAATTTTTGCGCAGGTTTCTCTCTCTACTTTCTCTCTCCTCACGCAGCAGCCCATTCCCTTGGCGTTTGGAGCAACCGAGCACACCACGAGGTAGCTCTTCGTTGCCTCTTTCAACGTATAGTGGCTTCATTCACCTTTTTCAAATTTATGCACACTCTCAATTTTCCATTTTTCTTAGGCACTACTACTAGTGGCGATACCCACTCGGTATGTTCTATCTCGTATATGAATCCTGTCGCTAGTAGTTTATCTATTTCTTCCTTAATCTTTGCTGCGTAGACTTCATTGTATGTATAAGGACGTTGTTTGGAGGGTTTTGCATCTGCTGTCATTGGTATTCGATGGGAACAAATAGTGGGTTCTACCCCTTTGAGATTCTTATAGGTCCATGCGAATAGATCTCGATACTCCCGAATAAGGTATATGAGTTTCTCTTCCTCTTCTTCAGACACATCTTTATCAATATATGTGCATCTTTCTTCTCCTTCCTCAACTGTCACAACAATTTTTTTCGTTTGTTCCTTGTTGTCATACGCTTCCCCGTCTCGTGCCTCTCGTCGAGGCATTTGAATAGCCACTTTTCTTTCCTCCACTTCGTATTTTTTAAAGTGGTCAGGAACTTCAAAAGGATCTGGGTCCAGCTCTACTTTACTCCTGTTCTCCTCGTGCCTGTGTATTGCAGTGGCAGTTTCAATTGCTAAGATCTTTGTTGGTTGCTGTTCCTTCTGGTTCTGAATAGTATTGAAGCATCTCTCTTCGTAATTAAATTCTAGTTCCATCTCTATGCTTTGATACTCCTCTTTCCATTCTTTTTCCAAGGCTTCCCCTTCTTCTACTTCTTGAAGGACAACCATATAGAGGTTTACATCATAGCCCTCCTCATCTATGCATTCATTCATCGTCAAAACTTCCTCGTTTACACACACATCTAGAGTTGCCAAGATTTCCGTCCATCCAGATTGCAAGCAGTAGCAGGCGTTTATGCTGCTAAACGGAGACAAAAGGCATATTATGATGCACATATAAAAGACAAGGGACTTAAAGAAGGAGACTTAGTCCTAGTGTACACCCTGAAACAACATGCCAAGAAGTTACAAAAACGCGGATACGGACCTTTGATCATAAATCGAATCTCTACTAGTGGTGCAGTCAATCTCGCCAATCTCGCCACACTAGACGGAGACATTCTTCCCAACTACATCAGTGGATGTAGAGTAAGACGATTCATGGAGCCCTTGATTGATCAAATGCTAGCACGATTGGTAGGTGCTCAAAATAGGAAAAAGGAAGAAGAGCGAATTAGAGAGGAAGCTCGACAAGAAGCACTAGAGCGCATTAAGAAATGGAAAGAGTGGATCAGGCAAACAGATGAACGCTATCTCCAAGGAGTAGAGCCCATCCCTATGGCAGATTACCAGGTCAAAAATCATGATACGACGGGTATGGATAAAACGCAACCTTACCTAAACCTAGGGATTGGCAAGACAGAGTACAAATTAATAGATGCATTGATAGACTCAGGAGCAGGACTTAGCTGCATGCGAAAGAGAATAGCAAAAGAGCTGCAATTAGAATTGAATCCCACAAAAGCCCGATTAATAGGAGTTGGAGGTCACATTGTAGAATGTATTGGAACCACGAATGTATCCCTCCACCTAGGAAATTCCTCAATGGAACAAAGAGTTCTAGTGTGCGAGGATGAAGATTTGATAGAAGACTTCATTCTAGGACACGACTGGATCATTGAGACAGAGGCGTGTATCCATCTAGCTCAAGGCTATATTTCGGCTAAGATAGAGCATAAGGAAATTTTCAGCTTACTTGAAGAGAAATCATGTATTCAAACAAAATTAATGCCAAGTTAAGAGGAAGTTCAGAGAACGACATTAGAAAGTATCAACAATGCTCACAATTCAGAAACCAAACGCATAGAAGCTGAAACTTCAATCCTAGCAACGTCAGCATTCGAGTCAAAGTCATTCAATGCAGTTGTGGAAAAGCCAACCATTAAGGAGACTTGCTCTCCTACGCATGCTCAAAACATCAAAAGATTACACTACTGGAAACCAACAAGCAGACACTCAGATCAAGGCCCACCCAAATATGAGTGGGTACGCAGGGATCAAATACAGAGTCGAGAAACGTCCGCACCCACTCTTAAGAAGGCAACAGGAATCACCGAACCAGCTTCACAGAAGTACATACCAGAAGAAACAAAGCAAGTATGGATCCCTAAGACTTTGCTCGAAGCTCAAAGATCGCGATTTTAGATATGGATTCCCAGAAAACTCACACAAGCGGCTAAGCAGGCTTTAGAGACAAAGGAAGAGGTACTACATCAGACAAGGCGAAAGATAACAACACATAAGAGTCATTCGAGAAACTGGAATACCAATGCCAATTTCACTCGGACAATGGAGAAAGCAAACAGAACACAAGAAGCTACATGGATCAAGGAAATGAAACGACCTCTCGTCGTGTTCATGAAATGGATCTGGAAACCAAAGCAACCACAAGGAGCAGAGGATCGAAGAGATAAAGCTTACCATTGCACTCATGAAGTCTCTAATGCACCTGAAGTAAGCATGATAGGGCCACAATACCAGGCCAAGCATTTGGCACAAGATGTACCTTATCAAACTAGTGGTGCACATTCTCCAAATGAGAGTAGATTTTAGCTTCATTTTAAATAGGAATGGACCTACTATGTATATAAATAAATGCTTCGGCTACTCTGACTTTTATTTTCTTTCAGCAACAAAAACCAAATTGAAAAAAACGTATGGTAAGAGATCTCACTCATGGACTAATGGGGAGACGGAGTGACGACGACAATAATCACTTCAATGCACTACATCATTGTATACAGTTATGTGACGGTAATGCACTTTTACGTACAAGAGGAAGTCATGGATTTTCCTCTACAGAGTATCACAAAGGCCAAGGGACACTGGTTCCGCGAAGACCAGCCTGCAGGGGAGAAAAGAAGTAATCAGCCGACGAAAAGCTAAAGCCTGTCAAAGGACGACAAAGACGAAGAGGGGGAGAGTGTTGCAGAGCTAAAGGAAGCACAAAGCAGAGAAAAAGACGGGGCCCAAAATTTTTCCTATTTTGACATCATATTTTTTTATCATAATCATTCTTGTAATGTATTTTCCGTTGTAAAGGCACTAGAGGAGTCCTCTAGATGCATACTCGTAGAAGATTAGAGATTTACCCATGTAAAATAGTAGGAAATTAGTCTTTTAGTGAATAAAGTGCCGGTCTCTTGTGTAAAAGGACCATTTCTAAGGCACAAGTATATAAGTCACTTTGTGACTCTTTGTAAGAACTTTTTTCCATTGTGAGAATAGAGAGCACAGAAATTCGAATTTGTGTCTTCTTCACTCTGTATCTTCTTCTTTGTGAGTTTGTATGCATGTGTATTGCTTGGAAAGAGTGCTTGGGTGTGTTGTCTATCCATGAAAGTGTTAATTTGCTGTAGGAAAGTATTCCCGCGACTCAGTATTTTGCTCATAACTTGAAGTAGGAGTGTCAGAATTGAGTGAAACCAGTGCCATTGGATGCGTCTTCTCGAGAGCTTCGAAACGCATATGCTATTCGCTATATTTGGAGCTCGGAGCTCGGAGAAAAGTCCAAAATACTGATGGCTGCTGCACCAAGTATCGTTTCGCCATGGATAATTGAAGCTTGTTTGGATGAGTCTCTGCCTTATTTACACTCTTTGAGTAGCTCATTTGCATTGATTGTCACATGATTGAATGTCCTCATACACTCGGCTAGGTTTGTATACTCTTTGGATTGATAATTAAAAGCGTGTATCCCCACTATATGCACTTGAGAGTAGAATGAGGTATAGTCTCTTTCTCCGCAAGTCCCTAAGTTGGTGTTTAGGTCAACACAATATGCATGCACATATTCATGCATATCCCTCCCTCTCTCTCTCTCTCGCTCTCTCTCTGTCTCTCCCAAACAAAAATAAAGATAGAAGATATTAGAAAACAAAAATATAAAGAGAGGATAAAGTGAGAGAGAGAGAGAGAGAGAGAGAGAGAGAGAGAGAGAGAGAGAGAGAGAGAGAGAGAGAGAGAGAGAGAGAGAGAGAGAGAGAGAGAGAGAGAGAGAGAGAGAGAGAGAGAGAGAGAGAGAGAGAGAGAGAGAGAGAGAGAGAGGATGACAAACAGAGTTCTGTTGCTCTGTTGTTGGCGCGTGCGAACTCAAAAGGAGAAGTTTCACATTCGAAACGCTCTTCAGGCCGAGTGAAAAAGAGAGCGTCGGTATATACGTCGGTAGTTTCAGCAATTTACCGACGCATATACAGACACTTTGTTTCCGAGGCAATGCCAACCGACGCGGCTGTGATTCCAAGGCAGCGCAGCTTTCCCAAATTTTCCGAGGGATATATCGACGTCGACAGCTGCACGTCGGTACACTGACTGTCGGTATTCCCTTGATGTGTTGTAGTGAGACTTCATAGATGTTACATTGATTAGAACACGCTCCTTCAACGGGGTAGTCCTTCGATTTCCGAGGCAATGCCAACCGACGCGGCTGTGATTCCAAGGCAGCGCAGCTTTCCCAAATTTTCCGAGGGATATATCGACGTCGACAGCTGCACGTCGGTACACTGACTGTCGGTATTCCCTTGATGTGTTGTAGTGAGACTTCATAGATGTTACATTGATCAGAACACGCTCCTTCAACGGGGTAGTCCTTCGATTTCCCAACACATGGACTTGACTATCTTGGACCACTACTCGATTACTCTGTGTTTCAAACCAATTCCCATGGTCCTGAAAGCCCCTTGGTTTCATGCTCTTATCAGACATCGTTTTCCCTCCCCTCTATCCACCAACAAATTTCTGAAGTGTGGGCGGAAGCCTTTGCCTACTGTAATGAACCGGCTAAGTGTTGGAGAAGTGCGGTGGAAAGGACTCAAAAGATTCTGATCACGATTCAAAAGGCCATAAGAGATATTTGAAAAAAAAAGAAGAGAAGGTGTATCGGACGCTCTCACGGTTTGAAGAAGAGGTGAACAAAGGTAAGTTACATTGCCAACAAGGTCTTTGAAAATCAGGGGGAGACTAAGATTAGAGGAGGTTGAAAGGAAAAATCTTCAAATTTTCTTCAAAGATTGGTTGGCGGGGAAGGCCGACAAACCATCGAAAGAGATGTGTAACATCCTCAAAAGGAAACAAGCTAGGGAATCCATCCCCCTTGTTAGACTCAAGATATGACTGGAAGGAGATGGTTGAACCACACCCTAAGAGAGAGGATTGGGAACTAATTCTCAACCATGGCTTTTGGGGCAAGTGGTTAGCCCATCATACTCCTAGCTGGTAGGTCTTGAGTTCAAATCCCACAATTGGTATCAGAGCATAGGAAGTAGGCTTGGGCGAAGTTGAAGGAAGGCGCGCGCGTCGATTTCAAAGGTGAGTTCAACATAGATTAGACGTGTAATATACTGTTGGAAAGCTCTCGGAACGAGCATTCCAATGGAGACACTAGATTGGGGATCCAAGATACCTAGCATGGGTGAGAACCAGGTTGAAGAGACTGAGTTTGAGAGCAAGGCAAGTCCGTAGGCTAGTTGCCAAGAAGCAGAAAGGCAAGGCTCAAGACACCAAGGTTGAGAGCAAGGCAAGTCCGTAGGCAAGTGGCCAAGAAGCGAAAAGGCGAGGCTCAAGACACCAAGGTTGAGAGCAAGGCAAGTCTGTAGGCAAAGTGGCCAAGAAGCAGAAAGGCAAGGCTCAAGAGACCAAGGTTGAGGACAAGATGGTTCAAGAGACTGTGCGAGGGTGAGGACATCAATCCAAGGGGAGACCAAGGGTTGATCATTGAGGACAATGATCTCTAGAAGGGGAAGAGAGTGTTAGACTCAAGATATGACTGGCAGGAGATGGTTGAACCACACCCTAAGAGGGAGGATTAGGTCAAGTGGTTAGCCCATCATACCCCTATTGGTCGATAACAATGGAACTCAATGTAGCACGGAAGTTGAAAATAGATCTATCATCGTCGATCACTTTACAAATCTTCTCGGGGTCTCGACTCCTTTCCCCCACAGGCGAGACTCCATGGCAACCATCTCAAGGGTTGCTCAATCTAGAATCCCACAAATAATGATGGTTGCCACAAATCTAGATTGAGCAACCCTTGAGATGGTTGCCATGGAGTCTCGCCTGTGGGGGAAAGGAGTCGAGACCCCGAGAAGATTTGTAAAGTGATCGACGATGATAGATCTATTTTCAACTTCCGTGCTACATTGAGTTCCATTGTTATCGACCAATAGGGGTATGATGGGCTAACCACTTGACCTAATCCTCCCTCTTAGGGTGTGGTTCAACCATCTCCTGCCAGTCATATCTTGAGTCTAACACTCTCTTCCCCTTCTAGAGATCATTGTCCTCAATGATCAACCCTTGGTCTCCCCTTGGATTGATGTCCTCACCCTCGCACAGTCTCTTGAACCATCTTGTCCTCAACCTTGGTCTCTTGAGCCTTGCCTTTCTGCTTCTTGGCCACTTTGCCTACAGACTTGCCTTGCTCTCAACCTTGGTGTCTTGAGCCTCGCCTTTTCGCTTCTTGGCCACTTGCCTACGGACTTGCCTTGCTCTCAACCTTGGAGCAATTGTCGATATTTGTGAAGGCCTTGCTTTTGCTGAGGAGTCTGCTCAAGATCTGGTGTTCATTAAGATCGACTTCAACAAAGCGTATGATAGGTTGGAATAGGAGTTTATTCTTCAATTATTGAAAGACCTTGGATGTAGCCAAAAGTTCACGAAGATGGTTTCCACACTTCTTGAAAGCCCTTCAACTAGAATAAATATCAACAGTAAGCTCCAAGAGCCCATTCGTTTAAAAAGATCAATTAGGCAAGGCTTCCCTCTGGCTCCTTTACTTTTCACTATCGCCTAGAATGGACTCAGTCATCTATTAAAGCATTACATGGACGCTCGTAATCTCAAGGGTCTTTCATTATCTCTAAATCACCGCCAATTGATTGCGAGACTTTTTGCTGACTACATGAATGCCTTTGTGCATAACAATATAAACAGCATTGACGTGTTTTGGTGGTGCCTCGACACCTTTTGTGCGGCGTCAGGTTCAAAAATCAAACATGCTCAAAATGCTTTTAGAGCAATGAGCAGAGCTACTTCCCAATTGGTTCGACATCTCAATGGACCAACGTTGTAATTGGGTGCTATCCAAGTAGGATAGCAAGCTGAATCATTGGAAAGGTATGCAAGTCAACTTGGCAAGGAGTGCTATGGTTGTTAACACATTTATGCTGTCTACAATTATTTACTTTATCTCATGTTGGAGACCTAAGGAGAAAGACTTTGCCAAAGTGGAAAGAATCTGCAGAAACTTCCTTTGGACTTGGGACTCCAACCGGAGGGGGATTCCCAAAATCAAATGTGAAACTTGCATCAGCCCTAAAGACTCAGGGGGCTTGGGAATTTCGGATATCGTTGGGTTGGCTGACAAGCTGGTGGCAAAGTGGCTTATAAAGGCTTGGAGCAATAGGGAGTCCTCTTGGGCTAAACTGATCTTCAGAAATATGGAAGACCTTACCTTAGTTGGCCCCCCACCCGGTGTCCCCCCCACCCGGTGTCCCCCCCACCCGCTTTTGTTCTCCCCCCACCCGGTGTCCCCTAAAGGTTCTAGCCTCGTGTGTTCCTTATGGAAGAATTGGAACAAGGCCAAACAGTTCATCAGAATCAGTGATGAGTGGAAGTGAGCGGTTGGGATAAGACAAAATGACTCTATCTGGTTCCCGATCAGCAACATTAGGGGGGTGGAGTCTTGGAACCTCCAAATTGGAAAGCGGTTATGGAACAAGGGGTTCAAACAGTGGAAGCATCTCTTGAAACATGAGACCAGCTAGTGGATTAGGTTCGAAGACTTGGATCCGAGACTTAAGAGTTACCATTGATGAATGGACTCTGCTTCAAAGCAGGTGTTTAGCATGGGACCGCTCAACTACCCGCCTTCTCTGTGGTCATGATCTTCCTTGCCTCGAGGGCCTGAAATGGAGCAATGGTAAGAAGCTATCTAGAACTCCCAACTTCAAAGAGAGCTTTGTGAGAGAAGCTATTGTACGTAATGCTCATCAAATTCTTTGTGAAGCTGAAGCTGCTTGCTTCTTTAATCTTTTTCGGGTCCTTTCGCATCAAGGGGGGGGGGGGGGGGGGGAGCATATTTGGAGAGCCAGGGCTTCTATTGCTCTTAAAAGGAAGAAAATGATTCCTAAAAGCTTGGCCTCCCTCCTGGACCTCCCCCTCACTGCTGGTGAGGTTAGAGAAACCATTAGTAAATTGAAGGCTGAAAAGTCCCCTAGACATGATGGTATCCCCAATGAATTTTTTCAGGAACTTAAGGAAACTGTTGTGCATATTATTCTCTTGATTTGGGAAGAAGCCATTAGGTACTCTTTATACGTTCATCAACACTGGAGTGATTAAACTTGTTCACAAGAAAGGACCTAAGGATGATCTTAATAATTGGAGACCATTTCTTGTCTGACTGCTTTATACAAAATATTTGCTGCCCCTCTTGCTAGAAGACTGAGCCCTCTTATGGATAGTATCATTCTCCCTGAGCAAAAAGATTTTATTAAAGGTAGATACATCCTTGATTCTATCATCGCTTTGTGGGAAAGTATTGACCTTGGTAAAGAGTCCAACATGGATATTTATTTTTTTAAGGTGGACTTTGATAAAGCTTATGACCGTATTGAGTGGGATTTCATCTTACAGTCCCTCCACGACATAGGTGTTGGAAAAAGATTTACTAAGTATACTAGTCTCCTTTTTCGAAATGCTCATTCTAAAGTGGCTATGAATGGTCACTTATCTGAACCTTTTAAAATATGTAGGTCTATTAGACAAGGTTGCCCTCTTGCTCCTCTGTTATTTGCAATCACCAGTGATGCCTTTGGATGGCTTATCAAGGATTGTATTAATCAAGGATATATAAAAGGTATTGATATTCCTGATTCCCCCTCTCCCCTTTGTCTTCAAATGTTTGCAGATGATACTAATGCTGTTCTAAAAGCTGATGAGAGCTCTGCTAATTATTTTATCAAATGTCTTAATGATTTTTGTCTTGCAAGTGGTTCAGTTGTCAATGATGCCAAAACTGGTTTTTTCTCTACTAACAAGCTGATCCCTCAATGTGTCAAGGAAGCTGGGTGTGAAATTATTAAAGAAGGTAATATCTTCAGATTACTGGGAATTCCAATGGATAAATTTAGAGGTAAAATCTTTAAATGGATTGACATGGAGCAGAGTATTTCTCACAGGGTTTTTGTGCTTAATCATTACATTCTGCCTACTCTCACATATTAGCAGGATACAAATTTCTCAAGCTATTTCCTTGGCAAAAAGATTCTTATGGGGAGGAAGCAAGATTGCTAAGGTCGCTTGGAACACCTGCTGTATGAAAAAATCTGAAGGAGGTTTGGGTATTATTTGTCCCTCCAGGATGGCTGTCAAGTTAGCTGCTAAATGGATTCTAAGAGCTACTAATTCTGAAGATTTCTGGGCCTGTCTGATCATGAGAAATATTGATAAGTTCCATCTGCTTAATAATAAAAGCTCGAATAATTTTCAGTTATGGGACATTGTTATTGCTCCTCTTAATGTTGTTCCTAAAGGTTCCAGACTTGTGTGCATTTTTTGGAAACTCTGGATGAAAATTAAAAGAAATTATTCGTTGCTTGTCTGGTTTTCCAATAATTCCTCTCTTATTATGCAAGAGTCCATGTGGTTTGGTTGGTCCACTGATTTTAATATCAACTCTCTGTCCATAAGAATGATCAAGTGCAGGAAGGAGGGTTTTGATAACTGGAAGAGTCTTATCAGGAATGAAGTTCTGATGGATGATCAGGATATTATGAGTACTAATTCTTTGTCCTTGCATTGTAAACAGATGATTAAGGACAAGAAAAGGGAGTTAGAGAAGAAGCTGAAGGATAATCTGTGGAAGAAGCAGGTTCATCTTCATGAAGTGGCCAAAGATACTGCAGTTTTGGGAACTCAAAGGATGACATGAGGAAAATATCCTTGAAGCTGAATAAGAAATGGGACATCTCCTGGACCCATCACCAATGGAAGTACAGGTTCCAATGTATCTAGTCCTTCCCTTTGAATGCCAAACATTCCTTCCTGTTGTGGATGATAATTCACAAAAGAGTTTGGACAAGAAGTAAAGCTAAAGAATTTGAAATTGATGCTGGAAAATGCTGTCATTGTGGAGATACAGAGGATCTTGATCATTTGTTCTACAACTGTAAAGCTGCTCAAAAATTCTGGCAAGGGATCAGCTTGTATTGCAATTCAACAGGTTTATAACCCCCTGGAAGGAGGGAGTTTCTCCTTGGAGAAGCTAATAGAATGGATATTGTATTAAGGCAACTGATTAGAGCCCACATTTTGTGGACAATCTGGAGACACAGAAATTCTAAACTTCTTAGTCTTAAACCCAAGAATCATTTCTTCTCCTATATGATGGGTATTATGAGAATAATGAAGCTGTGTCTCTCCTATGCCCCTGATGTATCACATTCGGCAGTCAACCCTCCTTATATTTTCTAGAATAACTCTTATACGTCTTGGAGAGTCAAACTTTTAAAGAACTACTTTGTTACTAGACTAGAAATGATCCATTTTCTGGATTTGTACACCTGCTCTCGGATTTTGTAATCCCTGAGGGCTGTATTGATGCTCTGTTGCTATTGGAATGGGGCCTACTGGGGTTCTCTTTGTTTCATTCCCCAATAGTTTCCCCTCTGTTGTGATTTTCTTTTCCAGCATTAATTTTAACTTCTTCTGTTTTACTCAAAAAAAAAAGTCAGAGGGGTGGTCGTATATGGCTAGCTACCCGATAATTGATAAGCTTCCTGTTGAGAAGAGCGATCTATTACTTCGCTATTAGAAGATACGTCAGCATAATTGACACTTACTTAATAGGATAGAAACGTTTGTGAGCTTCAGTTTCAAGCTCTTATTCACCTCTTTAGAATGTGTTACAGATAAATAATCTGACAGATTTGTAAAGATCACCGTGATACCTGAAATCAACACTGAATTTCCACAAAATCAGAGTCTGAAAAGATACCATAGACGCGTCAAACTGAAACAAAAGAATAAATTAATGGAAGAAAGATCATACTTCCCATTAAATATTGTAGGCGCTTCAAAATTTTACTGAAGCTTAAAATCAATGTGATTGGAAAGAAATCATGATAACTCTTCAGTCCTGCTTCATTGTGTTAAATTTTCTAATAAACAAAACAGCTATGTGAATAAGACTTCATTTGTAATAAATGATGACAAGAATCTCCTAATACGTGTGCTCTCTGTAATACACACATCGATCTTCTTGATGGTAATACTTCTGTTACATATAAGTAAATTTACGGTTCCCGAGAATGGCAGAGATGTGAGATCCATATTCTTTCTTGACCCTCTTAATTTCTCATTGGACCCTTCGTCTTTGAATTCCTAGAAAGAAGATAATCACGTCCTTACGTAGATTAGTCACTGCCAAATCCTAAGCGTCGATATCTCATTGGGCCTTCGTCTTTATTCACGTAGAATAGTGATCACTGGCAAATCTTAATTGGCTTTGAGACATTTCAGAAGCTTCTGAGGGATTCAATTATACGTGAGGGTTAACAAATGTTATCTGATACTGGAGCTGCCTGCTGATTTTCTATCTTCAGGTCCATCGGGGGTTGCACCAAAAGTCGAAACAGAAGGTCATGCGTGCAAGAGATGGAGTTTCTATTCAGACGAGCGATTTCGTACTCTGAGGTTAGGAAAGAGACATCACCGCAACCAAGGCCCATATATTTGTGAGCGTCAGTTCAAGCTCTTACTTAACTCTTGGCAATGTGTTAAAGTCGGCACTAAATTTCCCCAGAGCCAGAATCGTAACAGATATTATAGATGCATCAGAATATAGAGAAAGGTTGAAGAAGAGGTGAACAAAGGTAAGTTACATTGCCAACAAGGTCTTTTGAAAATCATGGGAAGAGTAAGATTAGAGGAGGAGGTTCAAAGGAAAAATCTTCAAATTTTGTTCAAAGATTGGTGGGCGGGGAAGGCCGACAAACCATCGAAAGAGATGTGTAACATCCTCAAAAGGAAATAAGCTAGGGAATCCATCCCCCTATGGGTCGATAACAATGAAACCGAATGCTGCACGGAAGCGGAGAATAGATCTATCATCATCGAGCACTTTACCAATCTTCTCGGGTTCTCGACTCCTTCCCCCCACAGGCGCGACTCCATGGCAACCATCTCAAGGGTTGCTCAAACTAGAATCCCACAGAACTTGATTGCTTTGCTGGATGCTAACATCTCCGAGAATGAAATCATCCAGGTTATTGATGCCCTTCCCAATGGGAAAAGTTCGGGTCCGGATGGCCTCACCAATGAGTTTTTCAAGTCCTTCAAACATGAGGTGGCCACCCCACTAAGTCTCGTGTGGCAAGAGGCTCTCTCGTTCGGTGCCCTCCCTGAGTGTCTTAATAATGGCGTCATCAAGTTAATCCACAAAGGGGAGATAAGAACAAAATTGAAAACTGGTGTCCGATTACCATGCTCCAAACAGGATACAAGATAATTGCAAAAGTTATCGCCAACAGAATCTCTTGTCATTTAAAGTCATGGTTGTATGAGAACCAGAAAGGTTTCATCAAAGGTAGGTGTATACTTGAAGCAATTGTCGATATTTGGGAAGGCCTTGCTTTTGCTGAGGAGTCTGCTCAAGATCTGGTATTCATTAAGATCGACTTCGACAAAGCGTATGACATATTGGAATGGGACTTTATTCTTCAATCATTGAAAGACCTTGGATGCAGCCAAAAGTTCACAAAGATGGTTTCGAATCTTCTTGGAAATGCTTCAACTAGAATAAACATCAATGGTAAGCTCTCTGAGCCCATTCGTTTGAAAAGATCAATTAGGTAAGGCTTCCCTCTGGCTCCATTACTTTTCGCTATCGCCTCGAATGGACTCAGTTGCCTGTTAAAGCATCACGTGGACGCTGGCAATCTCAAGGGTCTTTCCTTACCTCTAAATCACGGCCAAATGATTGCGAGACTCTTTGCTGATGACATGAATGCCTTTGTGCATAACGATATAAACAACATTGAGGTGTTTTGGTAGTGCCTTGACACGTTTTGTGTGGCGTCAGGCTCAAAAATCAACCATGCTAAAACTGCTTTTAGAGAGATCAGTGGACCTACTCCCCAATTTTTGGTGGATCAGGGGTGTCAAGTTATCCCTAGTGGTCAAGTCTTCCGTCTCCTTGGCATTCCGATGGGATTCGACATCTCAATGGACCAACGCTGGAACTGGGTGCTATCCAAGCTGGATAGTAAGCTGAATCAAATGGGAAACTTGCATTAGCCCTAAAGACTCAGGGGGTTGGGAATTTTGAATATTGTTGGGTTGGTTGAGAAGCTGGCGATAAAGTGGCTTATCAAGGCTTGGAGCAATAGGGAGTCCTCTTGGAAATTGATCTTCAGAAACACGGAAGACCTTACCTTAGTCGGCCATCTTGGTTGGAAGGACATAGGGATTCTCACGCTTTTGTTCTCCCCCCACCCGGTGTCGCCTAAAGGCTCTAGCCTCGTGTGTTCCTTATGGAAGTATTGGAACAAGGCCAAACAATTCATCAGAATCAGTGATGAGTGGAAGTGGGCAGCTGGGATAAGACAAAATGACTCTATTTGGTTCCCGATCAGCAGCATTAGGGGGGTGGAGTCTTTGAACCTCCAAACTGCAAAGCGGTTATGGAACAAGGGGTTCAAACAGTGGAAACATCTCTGGAAACAAGAGACCAGCCAGTGGATTAGGTTCGAAGAATTGGATCCGAGACTTAGAGTTACCTTTGAGGAATGGACTCTTCTTCAAAGCAGGTGTTTAGCATGGGACCGCTCAACTACCCGCCTTCTCTACGGTCAGGATCTTCCTCGCCTAGAGGGCCTCAAATGGAGCAATGGTAAGAAGCTATCAAGGACCCCCAACTTCAAAGAGGATTTAGATGTTCACGACACCCTTAACAAGAGATGGTGCCTTTCTTGGAACAAACTTCAGTGGGAACTAGAATTTCTGTCTATTTGGCACCCCTTAATTGAGGTAAAAAAGTCCGTTCTCATGTGGCAGATCTTGCATAAAGGTATCTCGTCCAATGCAAGGGCTAACAAAATCTGTGGTGTGCCGCCATGGTGCAAGCGTTGCCATCGGTGCATCGAAGATTTAGCTCACCTGTTCTTCGACTGCCCCAAGTCCCATGTTATCTGGCGTCACATGACCCGAGTATTGAAACTCACGAACCAAATCAATTGGCAACAGGTAATGTTCGGTGAGGCGGGCGGATGCTCATCTAGGTTGTGGAATGCCATCAGAGGTGAGACTCTCTGGAAGATTTGGAGGGAGCGATGTGCTGTCAATTTTGGCCAAACTCCTAAGGAATGGTCGATCGAGAAATCCTTGTTTCTCCCAGGTAAGAGAATCTCCCGTGATAAGAGATCGCCACCGTTTAGACATCACTGTATTTATCTCCTCGAAAACAACAAGTTGAAACCCAAATGGGTCCCACATGAGGGTGATGATAAATTTATCCGCCTCATTTGTAATGCCCTCTAGCTTGCCATACTCCTCCCCTGCATTGTGGGATTTGGGGGTCCCATGGGCACTAGTCCCATTCACTTGTAACTTTTTTCTTTATTTTAATTTAAGTCTGGGAGATTATGCTAAGGCCGAACTTCCTTTTATTTAAAGTATAGATCTACCTTTGATAAAACCTTTCTCGTCCTCCCAAAGCCATGACTTTAAATGCCAAAGAGATTCTGTTGGCGATAACTTTTGGAATTATCTTGTATCTTGTTTGGAGCATGGTAATCGTCGCTAGTTTTCAGTTTTGTTCTTATCTCCCCTTTTGTGGATTAACTTGATGACTCCATTATTAAGACACTCAGGGAGGGCACCGAAGGAGAGAGCCTCTTGCCACACCAGATGTAGTGGGGTGGCCACATCATGTTTGAAGGACTTGAAAAACTCATTAGTGAGGCCATCTGGACCGAGCTTTTCCCATTGGGAAGAGCATCCATAACCTCGTTAATTTTATTCTTGGAAATGTTAGCATCCAGCAGAGAAATCATGTTGTGTGGGATTCTAGATTGAGCAACCCTAGAGATGGTTGCCATGGAGTCACGCCTGCATGGGGAAAGAGGAGCCGAGACCCTGAGAAGATGGGTAAAGTGCTCGACGATGATAGATCTATTCTCAACTTACGTGCTACATTGAGTTCCATTATTGTCGACCAATAAGGGGATGGATTCCATAACTTGTTTCCTTTTGAGGATGTTACACATCTCTTTTGATGGTTTGTTAGCCTTCCCCACCCACCAATCTTTGAATAAAATTTGAGGATTTTTCCTTTGAACCTCCTCCTCTAATCTTAGTCTTCCCCTTATTTTCAAAAGACCTTGTTGGCAATGTAAGTTACCTTTGTTCACCTCTTCTTCAAGCCGTGAGAGCCTCCGTTACACCATTTCTCTTGTTTTTTTCCGGATATCTCTTATAGCCTGTTGAGTCATGATCACAATTTTTCGAGTGCTTTCCACCGTGCTTCTCTAGCACTTAGCCGGTTCAATCGGCAAAGGCTTCCGCCCACACTGTAGAAATTTCTTGGTGGACAGAGGGGAGGGAAAACGATGTCTAACAAGCATGAAAACAAGGGGCTTTCTGGAGCATGGGAGTCGGTTTGAAAGATAGAGTAATCGGCTAGTGGTCCGAGATAGTCAGGTCCATGTGTTGGGAAATCAAAGGAATACCCCATAGGAGGATGGTGTTTTGATCGATGTAACATCTATCAAGTCTTGCTTTCCTCAAAGAGTCCCCCAATTGGAGATTTGACCAAGACAACCCCTTCATGTCTTTCACCTCGAGCAGGTCGAGATGGAGCTTGATTTTATCCCATATCTCTTTCTTCTGGCCGTTAGTAATTTTTCCCTTGCTATTCCATCGGTCCCCAAGCAACTCAACCATGTTGAAGTCCCCACAAATCAGAACATTATGTGAGAGGGAGTCGAGGGAAGCCCAAGTATCAATTCTATCCTCTTCACCATTAGGGGCAGAAATTGAGACCACAGTGAACTGAAAAGGGAACCCAATAGAGGCAAGAATCCAATGATGATTTTGACCTTCAAAAGTCGAGGTCACACTGCCAGACAAGGAGTGACTAATACCGATCGCAGTACCCCCGCCCCCCTACGGTGAGAAGTGGAGAACCAAAGGTGGTCTGGAGAAATGCATTTAAGGCATTTCTGGAGATGCTCTCCGTCAATTTTAATCTCTTGTAAGCAGATTAACTCAGGGTTGAGGCACTTGTCTCTGAACCACTGGCCAAGAATTGACGCTCTTTACGGGTCTGACAAGCCCCTAACGTTTAGTGATGTGGATGTCATTAATGATGGTTGCGCTCTTTGAGGGGAGGGACCTGATCTTTTTTCTTCTTGTGATCTTCTTTTTTCCTCCCAACTTCTTGATTTAGGATCCTACTCTTAAGGGGGCTCTTCCATGGCATGCCCGATGGTTGTTTTCCTTTAAGCTTTGACCTTTCCTATGGTAATCTTAGAATGCATACTGGAAGGGTAGGACCAAGGAAGGAGCTTTCACCGTTTGGGTTGTCTTCATTGCTAGTCGTGAAGCCTTTTTCTTTACTCGTGGTGTAACCTTCTTGGTTGTCTTTTTTGCTGGTAGAGCACCCAAGGGAATTTTCAGTGGGGTCTTCTCCATAACAGTTGTCCCCTGGGAAGTCGACCTCATTAATCTCCTTTTCTAAGTTACAATACATGTTATTCGAAGGAGCAATTGTGGTAGTGTTCCTTGCGGTTGATCTTCGAGGGCTAACTTTGGAAATAGTTTTAAGTCACCACACACAAAATAAAACACTCTACTCTATTCATCGTTATAATTTGGATGATTTGAACACAAAGAAAATGGGATAGTCAAATATTTCAAATATAACATCAAGAAAAACTCTTTGTCGTGAGAGGTTAAATAAAAAAAAAGTGATACAGTTTCAAATGAAACGTGAAAAAGAATCGGTTGCCTCAAGGGTGTCATTTTCTTTGTACATTATTAGAGTGGTTGTCTCTTTGCTTTGATTCAGTCCCAAGTGCATTGTCTAATACTTTCGTGCTGAATTGAGTAGAGACCATGGTTTCCTCCATTTGGATTTATTTGGTGCTCCTAGACTAATTATAGACTTCGCGAATGCTCTTTGTTGTTCTTCTACTTTTTGACCAAGACTTGTAAATTCATCTTCAACCTCCCATAATCATTCCATAACAAAAGATTCGATATGAAAAATCCATACATTATGAAGCATAAGACAAGCCACAATAACATTAGGTACATTATGTAAATCCATGCTGCAACCTTTCAATAAATATGTAGAATCTTGCCTTCAACATACTGAAAGCTCTCTCGAGCAACATTCTTGTGCTCTATCTGATGATATTCTAGTAGTACTTAACAAGTGATAAGTCCTCTTTGCATCCATGCAATGGCACTAACATGAATGTGCAAGAAGGTAATGAGTTATGCAGTAAACTTGCCCATCCAAAATCATAATCAATATCGAAAAAATTGCATTTGAAGTTGGTTGCAATAAAAAAGTGTGGAGTTCTTTTCTATTAAAGTAATCATCATGGTTTTTAGTTAGTGCAATGATAAGGATATGGGAACCATATATTGCACCAACCAAAAAGAAAAAATACCCCTTATTGCTTCAAATTCACAAGCAATGTTTTCAAGATGAGAGCTTGAAGGTATTCTAATGTAGTCCCGAAGACCACACTACACTATTGCTTTGCAAAACTATGGACAACCTCACAAGTTTCACTAGTTGTGCATCCAAACATATCAAGAATGTCTAACAACTCATCAATTGTTGCAAGTCTAGTGAGCTCAATGGATGCTCTATCTTCAATAGGCACTACATCTCTTAATTTTTCTAATTTTCTCTGCATAAATGATGCAAATTTTACAGAAATATCATGAAATTTTTTGTTGGATTATGTGGCACAAAATTTTTCATGTGGGAGATCTCTAGAGAGGGGTGCTATGAACCATCCCTTAGGTTCAATTAGAAGGGCACACATGAGTGCCAAATGGCACTCATGTGAGATGCCACTTAGAAATCCCATCAAGAGGGGAATTTAGAATGACTACATGGCTGGGCGGAACAATAGGATCATCTTCATGGTACATCTCAGGAATGGTGTCTGAGAGAGTGAAAAATGGAGGGTGTTGTCGCAAAGAATTTATTACTCTTGAAATATTACTAAAATTAAAAGATTAATTGATTGGAATAAGTTTGGATAAATTATGATAATTTGGGCTAATGTTTGATTTTAAGTTTTGCAAGACAAGAAGTTTGATGATTAATATCAAGATGGGAAGTATTTATCTAGGTGTTTTCTAATATAATTATGGGCATATATGAAAAAGCAAGGGTTAGTCAAGGGTTTATCTAAATTTTTAAAGATAATTCAAGGGTGTTTAAGGGTTAAATGTAGGTTTTGAACATGTTTTATAGGGTTCAAGCTTAATTTCAAGGTTAATTAAGGGTTAATCAATAAATCTAGAGGGTTATGGAAGGGTAGAGGATTAGTTTATGGGTTAATTGAGGGTTAAGAAACATGGTTTAAGGTTAGATTAAGGATAAACATATGGTTTAAAAGGTTGATTAAGTAGGTTTAGTCTCTAAATGAGTTAATAAATAGGGTAAATGTATTAATTAATCCCTTCGCAAAATATTTTAAATCTAAATGGTTAATTAAATAAAAAGAAATTGAAAGGCCTTAATTGGCTGGGACGTGGATTCGGTGATGGTACTTTGAAAAAATTAGAGTGCTCAAAGCAAGCCTATGCCATGAATACATTAGCATGGAATAACGCGATAGGACTCTGGTCCTATTGTGTTGGTCTTCGGGACCGGAGTAATGATTAATAGGGACAGTTGGGAGCATTCGTATTTCATTGTCAGAGGTGAAATTCTTGGATTTATGAAAGACGAACTACTGCGAAAGCATTTGCCAAGGATGTTTTCATTAATCAAGAACGAAAGTTGGGGGCTCGAAGACGATCAGATACCGTCCTAGTCTCAACCATAAACGATGCCGACTAGGGATTGATGGATGTTACTTTGATGACTCCGCGAGCACCTTATGAGAAATCAAAGTTTTTGGGTTCCGAGGGGAGTATGGTCGCAAGGCTGAAACTTAAAGGAATTGACGGAAGGGCACCGCCAGGAGTGGAGCCTGCGGCTTAATTTGACTCAACATGGGGAAACTTACCAGGTCCAGACATAGTAAGGATTGACAGATTGAGAGCTCTTTCTTGATTCTATGGGTGGTGGTGCATGGCCGTTCTTAGTTGGTGGAGTGATTTGTCTGGTTAATTCCGTTAACGAACGAGACCTCAGCCTGCTAACTAGTTACACGAAGGATCTTCTTCGTGGCCAACTTCTTAGAGGGACTATGGCCGTCTAGGCCATGGAAGTTTGAGGCAATAACAGGTCTGTGATGCCCTTAGATGTTCTGGGCCGCACACACGCTACACTGATGAATTCAACGAGTTTACCACCTTGGCCGATAGGCCCGGGTAATCTTTTGAAATTTCATCGTGATGGGGATAGATCATTGCAATTATTGATCTTCAACGAGGAATTCCTAGTAAGCGCGAGTCATCAGCTCGCGTTGACTACGTCCCTGCCCTTTGTACACACCGCCCGTCGCTCCTACCGATTGAATGGTCCGGTGAAGTTTTCGGATCACGACGACGCTGGCGGTTCGCCGCCGGTGACGTTGTGAGAAGTTCAATAAGCCTTATCATTTAGAGGAGGGAGAAGTTGTAACAAGGTTTCCGTAGGTGAACCTGCGGAAGGATCATTGACACACATCCTGTCGAACAACATGAACCGTAATTGTATCTCGAGGAGCCACGTCCGGAGGCGTGGTTGCCCGTGCCTTGTCTCTCGTCGGAGCCGAACGATGGTGGATGAGGTTCGGGTCGGGGCTGTCCATCGGCCGAACAATAGGTGCGGGATTGGTCTCGTGCTTATGGTGTGGATGTCCCCCCTCCCTCTTGCCTCTAGGCATGAGGCCGTTTGTATAACCTTCTGCCCCCCATCTTGGGGTGGTGGGATGCACTCTGTAGAAATTAAGAATGGACTGAGATGGTCCCTTACGGGGATCGTTGAAAACTTAAAACATACGACTCTCAGCAACGGATATCTCGGGTCTTGCAACGATGAAGAACGCAGCGAAATGCGATACGTAGTGTGAATTGCATAATTCCGCGAATCATCGAGTTTTTGAACGCAACTTGCACCCGCGGCTCGTCCAAGGGCATGTCTGCCTGAGCATCCACACGACCCCCACGCCGACCCCCCTTCCTCCCACGTGTGGATTGGGTGGTGGAGGCGGAAAATGGCCGTCCGAGCGTACCTTGAAGGTCGTTGTCTCGCGGTTTGGAGAGGCTACGTGCCGTTCGAGCGTGGTGCGATGGTCGGCTGAAATGGATCGACAGCAACGTGCGTCGGTCTCGCCGTAAGGGGGGTTAGGCTCTCTAGGAGGCACGACCTCGTGGAGGCCCGCTTCTACGGTTGCGACCGTCACGATTCCTTTGTGTCGAGATTGGACGAATGATGCTAACGTACGGACCTCAGATCAGGCAAGGCTACCCGCTGAGTTTAAGCATATCACTAAGCGGAGGAAAAGAAACTAACAAGGATTTCCCTAGTAGCGGCGAGCGAACCGGAAAGAGGCCAGCTTGAAAATCTCACGGTTACACCGTGCGAATTGTAGTCTGGAGAGGCGTCCTCTGCGACGGACCGAGCCCAAGTCCCCTGGAAAGGGGCGCCAGAGAGGGTGAGAGCCCCGTCGAGCTCGGACCCTGTCGCTCCACGAGGCGCCGTCGACGAGTCGGGCTGTTTGGGAATGCAGCCCTAAGTGGGTGGTAGATTCCATCCAAGGCTAAATACGGGCAAGAGACCGATAGCGAACAAGTACCGCGAGGGAAAGATGAAAAGGACTTTGAAAAGAGAGTTAAAAAGTGCTTGAAATTGCTAGGAGGGAAGCGAATGGAGGCCGCGGGTGCGCTTCGGTCGTTTGTGGAACGATGTTCATCGGTCCGCCGCTCGACGCGAGGCGCTGGTCAGCGTGGGCTTGCATGGCGGGACAAAAGCAGCCATTCGTTGGCTGCCGGTGCCGTCGTGCCGGCCGAGGAACGAAATAAAAAGAAATTGATGGCCAAGTAAATATTTAATTTGAGTGGTTGTGTGTATTTTGGAAAATCAAATGGGAAAAAATTCCCACACTTTTTTTTAGTTGGAGTGATGTTGAGTTGAAGAGGAGTAAATGTAGGCTGCATGGATCAGTTATCTTAGGGAAAATATGAGCTATGGTGGGCTACTCTCATGTGATTTTTCAGGTACTCTATTTTCTCTAAGCTCTAGACTATAGTTATTTGTGCACATATTTCCATGACTGCCCTCTGGAAGGAGGAGAGAGAAGTCCATCCTCTTACTTTTGTCATTCATTCAATGAAAAGCAAATTTTTTTTGCAGAGATTTTCTTTTCTTTATTTATTCACTTTACTTTTTTCTTCCCTTATATAGTTTTTAAATCTCTCCCTCTCTTTCCCTCTCCCTCTCTTCTCTGCCAATGGCACAGCAGAACTACGCACGTAGTAGAGAGAGAGAGAGAGAGAGAGAGAGAGAGAGAGAGAGAGAGAGAGAGAGAGAGAGAGAGAGAGAGAGAGAGAGAGAGAGAGAGAGAGAGAGAGAGAGAGAGAGAGAGAGAGAGAGAGAGAGAGAGAGAGTATAGTTTTTTTTATTATTTTATTTTACTTTTGTTCTTTCTTTTTCTTTTGTCCTTTCTCCCTCCCTCTCCCTCTCTTCTCTGTCGGCGGTGCAGTAGAGCTACGTGCGCAGCACAAAGAGAGAGAGAGAGAGAGAGAGAGAGAGAGAGAGAGAGAGAGAGAGAGAGAGAGAGAGAGAGAGAGAGAGAGAGAGAGAGAGAGAGAGAGAATGAGAGAGTTTTTTCTTTTTTTATTTTCTTGATTTTATATTAGAAAATTTATTTCTTTTTTATGTTTATATAATGAGATTTTATATGTTTTATTTTTGTAATTAATATAAATATTATTTATTAATTATATATTAAAAAATATATGAAATAAATAGTTTTTATGAATGTTTATGTTTATTTATATATATGTGTGAATGTATATGTATTTATTATGTATGTGTGTGAATGTATATTTATATGTGAATATATATATGTCTTAATATATGTATATGTTTTATATGTATATGTTTTAATATATGTATATATATTTATGTATGTATGTGTATGTATGTATGTGTATGTATGTATGTGTGTGTTTATTTATGTAAATTGATTACATGTATATGATTTGAATTCCTAACCTTCTTTTATGAGTTTCAGGTTACTAGTAGGAGGGTCCATTTAGCCTTTAACCCTTATCTTTCTCAGAGATTCCATTATTTTATCTAACCTTCTCCATATCCATTCACTTATCCTTTTCTTTCCTTACCCTTTAGCCAAACTTCTTCAACCCTTAGCTTGATAGAAATTTATTAGTAATGCATTTAGTAATTGCATGTACCCATGTTAGATGTTAGTGCATGTACTCTTGTTAAATGTTAGACATGTTAGTAAATGTTAGGCATGTTAGTGCATATAAGTCATGTTAGTTAAGGTAATGCATGTTAGATGTTAGATGTTAAGTAATCCATGTTAGATGTTAGAAGTTATGTTAATGCATGTTAGTAGATGTTAGGTAGTGCATGTTAGAAGTTAGGTAATGCATCAAAATGTTAGGAAGAGTATGTAAAGGTTAGGAATGTTAATGCAAATTAGTTGTTAGATAATTAAATGTTAATGCAAATTAGATGTTAGATAATTATGTGTTAATGCATGTTAGAAGTTTATGCATATTAGTTAATGCATGTCAATAAATGTATGCATATTAGATGTTATGTGTATGTCATGTATGCATGCATGTTGATTTATGTTATGCATGTATGTTATGCATGCATGTGTGTTTGTACATGCATGGTCATATATGTGCATGTTAGTGCATGCATATGTTATTGCATGTTAGGTGTTAGTAAATGTATGCATAGTTAATGCATGTATATAAGATATTAGTGCTTGCATGTTGTATGTATGTATGCATGTTCATTTATGCATGTGCATGTATGGATGTTCATTTATGCATGTGCATGTATGCATGTTCATTTATGTTAGTACATGTTATGTATACATGTTCATTTATGCATGTGCATGTATGCATGTGATTTATGTTAGTGCATGTATGTTATGTATGCATGTTCATTTATGCATGTGTATGTATGTCCATGCATGTGTGTTAGTGTAAGTTATTTATGCATGTGTGTGTGTCATGTATGTATGCATGTACATTTATGCATGTGTATGTATGCATAAGAGTTATGTTAGTGCATGTATGTTATGTATGCATGTACATTTATGCATGTGCATGTATGTATGAGAGTTATGTTAGTGCATGTATGTTATGTATGCATGTTCATTTATGCATGTGCATGTATGCATGAGAGTTATGTTAGTGCATGTATGTTATGTATACATGTTCATTTATGCATGTGCATGTATGCATGGGATGTATGTTAGCATGTGTAATATGTATGAATATGTATAAGTGTATGAAACTATGTATATATATGAATTATAAGATGTATGCTAAAGTAATGTATGAATGAATTATTTTATTACAATGTGTATGATAAACTAAATGTATGTACTTATAAAAATATGTGTTTTGGAAAAGTTAATTATCTTATATTAAACTAAGTTTTTTAAATATGTTAAGTTTTAAATGAGTGTTAATCTTTTATAAAAGTATACTTATATTTCTCATGTGATTTTTCAGATGATATGCAGCACTGTTGAAGACGAACTGAAGATTTGAAGTGTGGAAAGAATTTTCTTAGCTGAAAAACTATTGTTAGTTTGTATAGGTTATCATTTATAAACAGTATCTTATAGATTTGTATATGAAGTCAATGTTTAAATCTAGTTTCATTTCATCTTTATGTTTGAAGAGGCTTCATCTAGTAATACCTTTTTACCTCCATCTACATTTGAATTATTATTTCCTAAACCAAATGAAGTTAATGATACAGAAATTAACAAACTAGTTAAAGATAAGGTTGTAGAAGAAACTTTGCATTCAAGAGAGTTTGAACGTAGATTATCTAGAACTTTACCATTAATTTCCATTGTTCCATCTAGTACTAAAAATAGTGAAGATCTTTTTCCACCATCTGTAACTAGAAACATTGAAAAATCGCAAGTAGATTTAAACGTAACAGAAATCATTAAAGATCAAGTAGTTAGTGAGGAATTAATCTTACCATCCTATTTAGACACAGTTGAAATATATAGAAACGCTTTGCCCTATGGACCTTAGGAAAAATTATACTTGTCCTGCATAGTCACCGTGTGTGCGCCGTTAGCGAGACGATTGAACTGATCCACCAGTCGTCATGAATTGCTCCCACAGAGTCATCGGGAGCTGTAGCAACATGTCATCGGGAGTCGTAACAACATTGGTAAGAGAGCTCGAAATCAACGAGGATTCAAAATCAGCGACCTCAAGCTTCAAAGATCACTTGGATTTGGCTTGTACAGCTTTATTTTGTACCACGGAAGTGCTCTTGTGACATATTTCTCTTCTTCTTGCATATTCAAGGTTTACTTCCATTTCTTCTCACATGCTCTAGTTAGCAAATGGGGTAAGGGAAGTGAAACATGGAGTCTAAAGGGAAACAAATAATTGAACACGCTTCTCCATCTAAAGAGCAACTAGAGGATGATGATTTTAGAATGGAAGAGGTAGAAATGGGGCAGGAAGTAGAAGAAAAACTAGAAGAAAAAGATCCTGAACAAGAAGAATATACCTATGAGGAACTTTTGGATGAGTTTGTTACTCGTGACCAATTTGCAAACCTAAAAGAATAGACCCTTAGGTTAGAGAGAGATATAGGTAGCATTATATCTCTCATTCAGTAGCTTAAGTCTCAAATGATCTCACTTGAGACTCAAGTGACCTCTTTCTTAGCTAAGGAAAGAGAAACCCCTACTCTTCCTCTAGAGATGACTAGGAAAGATCCCTCTTTTCCTAGTAAGCACAAAGGAGAGAGCTCTAGGGAAGCTCCCCTTCTGAAAGACTTAAAGACACCTACCTTTATGGGGGATGACCGAGATAGAAACAAGGATGCAATCTATGATACAAGTTTCAATTATATCATCGAAATAGCGACCTGCCATCTGAGGAATATGGGTCCGTCGGCGACTGACTGAGGCCCCTGCGGCGATCGATAGGCTCCCCGATTGACAGCTACGGGTCCATCGGCGACTGACTGAGGCCCATTCGGCGACTGACAGGAATATGGGTCCGTCGGCGATTGACTGAGGCCCCTGCGGCGAGCGACAGGACTAGCGCCGATTGATAGGCGGGTCCTTCGGCGATTGGCAGACTGTGGCCCCTTCGCGATTGATTGGTGGGCCCTCGCCGATTGACAGATATGCCTCCCCGGAGTCCCTCGCGATTGACTGGGCTCCCCGGCGATCGACTGAAAACTCGGCAGTGAGTGTCCGGGCCCAACTAACGCGTAAGTGAAGGCGACGACTGACCGGCTGTCAGTCGGTGGGTGTCCATCGCGCGTGGGTCTCGCTCATTCAACGACTGTTTGACTGGGAGCGGCCACGTGTATCGTTCAACGATCGTTTGACTGGGAGCGGCCTCGTGTGACTGGGCGCGGGTATCGGTCAACGATTGTTTGACTGGTTCTCGCTCGACTGGCGGGCCTCGTTCGACTGGCGGGTCAACGACGGTTTGACTCGCTGTTTCTGAAGCAAGTCTCTTTTTTTGTTCGAAAAATTTGGTTCCTTCCCTCCGCCAAGCCTCCTGTTAGGAAGGTTTTTATAGCTTGAATTAGATAAAGTAGAGAAAAAGAAAAAAAGAAGAAGAAAAAGAAAGAAAAAAGAAAAAAAAAGAAGAAGAAAAAAAAAAAGAAAGAGAAAAAAGAAAAAAAAAGAAAGAAAAAAGAAAAAAAAAGAAGAAGAAAAAAAAAAGAAGAAGAAAAAGAAAGAAAAAAAAAAAAGAAGAAAGAAAAAAAAAAAAAGAAGAAAAGGGAGAAGAAAAAAGAAGAAAAAGAAAAAGGAAATTAGAAAAAGGTAATTAGAAAAGTTTCAAAAAAGTAGATGTGTGGTCCCCTCTTCTGTGGGATTTTTGCCCTTTTTGTTTCTCCCTGAAAAGCGGAGTTTTTGGATGCGATGTGATCGGTGGGGGGGTTTTTTCCTTGTCTGTGGTCCGCTTTCTCTCTATGTTGGAGGGTCCTGAAAATTAAAAGTGGTGCAAGTTCCTTCGGCCATGGATGTGGCTTCGTCCTCTCTCGTGAAAAGTAATCGGCCCCCCCCCCCCCCCCCCCCCCGGGGAGACCGGCACTCTGGCCGCTCTGCTGGAGGGGGGGTCTTGTGCCGCCCCTGGGGCATCCGATAGTGTTGAATCCCCCATCGTGTCCCTCAGTAGACCCGCAGTTCTGACTGCTCAAGAGGAGCTCAAGAAAGTTTGCCTCGTCGGCCAAGTGTTTGGCCCTAGGCCCCCGCTCGAAATCGTACGACAATGGCTTCGAAAAGAGTGGTTCCCTCGAGGACTCATTGTCAGCAAATGCCAGTTCTTACCAGCAAACCACATGTTGCTAGTCTTTGAAAATGAAGAGATGGCGTTCCAAGCCCTAAGCGTTGGCACCTGGCAGCTCGGTCGGACGACCCTGTGCTTATTCAGATGGTCCCCGGACTTTACCCCCGACAAATCGAAATCACTTCGGTACCCTCTTTGGGTTGAGCTCCCTAACCTCCCATATTTCTTGTACAAATTCGTGTGGGACATTGTCTCCCCTATCGGCAAGCCGTTGGCTTCACGCGAAGACATTGGTGGTCTCATATATGAGGGTGCAAGACACTCGTTCAATGCTAGATGGCACCCACAAATCTGCGTCGAGGCCGACCTCAGTTCGCCGCTTCCATCAACGATCAAAGTGGACATGGGCGAAGGAGATGTTTGGGAGCAGGATATCACCTACAAAAACCTCCCCAACGCGTGCTTTCGTTGTGGCCAGCAAGGTCACAGGATTAAAGACTGCCCTCTCAGGCAAAAAAACAAGCGATCTCAAGAAGCCTCCAAAAGTGCTCAAGACAACTCTGACGATTTGACCCACTTGACCAAGGAAGGGGAAGGCAAGGGCCTCCTCAATCCACAAGCTGATGCCGATGGCTTTACTGAAGTTAGAAGAAGAAGGAAAAGAAGTCCGAGGGCCAACGGCGAGAGGAACAACCTGCTAATTACCCCACATAGCAATTTGTATTGCAATCTTGGAAAGGAGATCAACGAGCTCGACTACCCAGGTGGGAAGCCACATGTGGTAGACAACTATGACGAAGCCCTAGAGATCCCTGACAACAAAGAAACCCCCCAGGAGGGCTATACTACAAGCAAAGAAGATGGTTTCACTACTAATAATGAAGACAACATGGATAGCGAAAGTTCCATCATTGGATCGACGATCCCGGAAACGATGCCGAGCACGGGGCCCAATTCTCCCCAGCGGGGGGCATCCCGTAAAGGGAAACAGCCCTTGGAGTTTCCCTGGAAAAGCCCCCACAAGAACCGTTTTCTAAGCCGGGATCAGATCCCAGCGAAAAAGAAAGATGAAGCCAAGAGAAGAAAGGACAAGGCTCCCTCCCGCAAAGAGGGATCAATACAAAAATGATTGTCATCTCGCTAAATGCTAGGGGGCTAACGGACCCCTCAAGAGCGGCCATCATTGGTCAATGGCTCCGCGACATTAGCTTAAAACCAGACATTATATGCATTCAAGAGATTAAAATTGATGGAGATGACCTTCTGAAACGGCTCAGACAGGTTTCCTCGGCCCATGTGTGGATCCCAACAAAGCACCAGCGGGGGTCCGGTGGAACGGCTATCGGTGTTAAACAACCTTGGTTTGAAAAGCTTGAGAACTCCATTGAAGATGTAAATCACCGCTGGATTGCGGTTTCTTTTGGTGCTCCCCTCTGTGTTACTATGGTTTCTTTGTACGCCCCTAACGGGGATCTTGAGAGGCTGAACACTTGGACTTCTCTTGACTCGCTTCCACACAACGTGCTTATATGTGGAGACTTCAACATGGTGGAGGACCCTATGGACAGATGGATGGGCAAGGGCAGGGTCATCGACAGCCGGGAGAAAGAAACGTGGGACACGACCAAACTCCACTTAGATCTGGTCGAATTCAAAGACTCGAATGGCTTTTCCTGGTCGAATCTCCAAGCGGGCGAGGATCTGAGGAAAGCTAGACTTGATAGATGCTACATCTCTCAGAGCTTTACTCATCTGTGGGGCCACCCTTCCATCACGCAACGTACTGACCTCACCATCTCTGATCACTACCCGATCGTTATCACTTTTCAACCTTCCAACAGGACCCTCAAGGCTCCGTGGTTCCATGCCAACGCTTCCACCTTCTCTCTCCCCTCCGTCCATCAAGAGATTACCGATGTGTGGAAGGTGGCGTTCGCCTCTGGCTTGGCCCCAGCCAAGTGCTGGAGAAGTGCGGTCGACAAGTCTCGCAAGATCATGATCAGAACTAAGAAGATGCTCGAGACGGTGCGGCGGGCTCGTAGGGAAGCGCTATACCACAGACTCTGGCGACTCGAGGAGGAAGTGAACAAAGGAAAACACCAAGCCCAGAAAGGTCTCCGAAAAATCAGAGCAGCGTTGAGATACGAGGAAGAAATACAAAGGAAAAACTTGCAAATCTTCTTCAAGGAGTGGTGGGCTGGAAAAGCCGACAAACCCACCAAAGAGATGTGCAGTATCCTTAAAAGGAAACACAACAGAGAGACGATTCCCCTTCTGCTTGACCCACATGGCAATGTATGCAACTCGGAAGAAGATAATTTTGGCATCATCGAAGGGCACTTCACGAGACTCCTGGGAACCTCGAACCCCCTCTCCCACCATAGAAGGGAATGCATGGCTGCCATTTCTAGGGTTTCCCCCCGGAGAATACCACCCAACCTCCACTCCCTGCTTCATGCCCCGATCTCTGAATCAGAAATCATTGAGGTCATTGATGCCCTCCCTCTCGGTAAAAGCCCGGGACCCGACGGACTCACTAATGAGTTTTTTAAATCCTTCAAGCAGGTGGTTGCCACCCCTCTTCGGATGGTTTGGCAAGAAGCGCTAAAATTTGGTGCTCTTCCTTCTTGTATAAATAATGGAATTATCAAGCTGATTCACAAGAAGGGGGAAAAAAACAGAATCGAGAACTGGAGGCCAATTACGATGCTCCAAACAGGATACAAGATCGTCGCCAAAGTCATTGCCAACAGACTGGCGTGTCACCTGAGATCTTGGCTTAGTGAGGACCAAAAAGGCTTCATCAAAGGCAGGTCCATCCTGGAAACCATCATGGATATTTGGGAAGGTATTCAATTTGCAAATGAGTCTAATCAAGATGTGGTCTTCCTCAAGATCGACTTTGACAAAGCCTACGATAGGCTAGAATGGGACTATATTCTGCAGTCGCTCCAAGACCTCGGATGTAGTCAGAAATTCACCAAGATGATCGCGACCCTTCTCGGCAACGCAACGACCCAAATTAACGTTAACGGCAAACTTTCGAAGGCGATCCATCTTAAGAGATCAATTAGACAAGGGTGCCCTCTTGCCCCCCTTCTCTTTGCCATCGCCACTGAGGGGCTGAGCAGACTTGTGGCTCATCATGTGGAGGCTGGCAATATCAAAGGCCTCCAGCTACCTCACGACCACAGTCAAATCATCATGAGACTTTTTGCTGACGATATGAACGCGTTCGTTCACAATGATAATACCAGCTTGGAGACTTTCTGGAGGTGTCTTGATACCTTTTGTGAGGCCTCTGGATCCAAAATCAACCACAATAAGACCGCCTTTAGGGCCATTGTGGGACATCAACCTGGCCTTCTCATTGATCATGGCTGTCAAATCATTTCGCAGGGCCAAATCTTTCGGCTGCTGGGAATCCCCCTGGGGTTTGGCGTCTCTATGGAGCAGCGATGGAACTGGGTGCTGGCCAAACTTGAAAACAAGCTCAATTACTGGAGAGGCATGCAAATCAATCTCGCTGGACGGGCGATGGTTATCAACACGTTCCTCCTCTCGTCTACCATCTATTTCCTTTCTTGCTGGAGACCGAATGAGCAAGGCCTGTCCAAATTGAATAGCATCTGCAGAAACTTTCTTTGGACGGGTGATCATAACAGAAGGGGGGTGCCTAAAATCAAATGGGCCATCTGCACCAGCCCTAGAGATAGCGGGGGACTTGGCATCCTGGACATTGGGTGTATGGCTAACAAACTGGCGGCCAAATGGATGATTAAAGCTTGGTGCAATAGGGAGGCCTCGTGGGCCAAGCTGATCTTCAGAAACAAAAATGAGTTGGCCCTCAAGGGGTCCCCGAACTGGAAGAACCTTGACATCATGACCCTGCTATTCTCCCCGATACCTGTCTTCCCGAAAGGCTCCAATCTCGTATGCTCTCTTTGGAAGGGCTGGAATAAAGTCAAAAGCTTCACAAGAATTAGTGAGGACTGGAAGTGGGCGGCCGGAATCAGACAAAACGACTCTATCTGGTTCCCGATACATGGCATCCGGAGTGTGGAGTCGTGGAACATTCAAAATGCCAAGAAGTTATGGAACAAAGGATTCAAAAAATGGAAACACCTCTGGAAACAGGACACCAACAGTTGGATCAACTACGAGGATATCGACCCTCGCATAAACATCTCCTACGAAGAATGGAACACCTTGCAAAGCAGATGCCTCGCTTGGGATCGTCACAAAACGCGCCTTCTCATGGGACATGATGCTCCTAACGCGCGTGGTCTCAAATGGCACAATGGAAATAGTCTACTCAAAATCCCGAACATCAAAGAAACGAATGACCTCCAGATCAGCCTCAACAAGAAGTGGTGCCTGTCTTGGACGCGGCTTCGGTGGGACATGAAATTCATGGGTATCTGGCACCCACTTATAGAGATTAAGAAGTCGGTCCTCTTATGGCAAATTCTTCATCGAGGAATTTGGACTAACCATAAGGCAAGCAAAATTTGTGGAATCCCTCCGTGGTGCAAACGCTGCCACCGTGCAATCGAAGATGTCCCACACATCTTCCTTACTTGCCCCAACTCCTACAGAACCTGGCAGATGGTTGGACTGAAAATCAGAGCTCAGAAACAGCTTAGTTGGAAACAAATCCTGTTAGGAGAAGTGATTGGATGCTCTGCGGCTCTCTGGAACGCAATCAGAGGGGAAGTCCTGTGGAAAATTTGGCGGGAGCGGTGTGCTCTCAACTTCGGCGACCCCCCCAGGGAGTGGTCGATTGAAAAATCTCTATTCCTCCTTGGCAAAAGGATTGTCAACAGTAAGAAATCCCCCCCCTTCAGGCACCATCAAGTCCTCCTGTTGATCAACAACAAGCTCAAATCCAAGTGGGTCCCGCATGAGGGCGACGAGAGGGTGATCAACCTTCTTTGTAATGCAACCTAGGAATCAACCAAGCTTCCCCTGCTTTGTGGGATTTGGGGGGTCCCGTGGGCACTAGTCCCCTTCTTTTGTACCTTTGTTTCTTAATTTAATTCAAGTCCGGGAGAGTAGGCGATTGCCGAACTTCCTTTATATAAAAAAAAAAGGATGCAATCTATACTTTTTTACAAAAGTGGAATGATTTGCATCAACTGAAGGGCACCCCACCAGAGTTCTGTGTGCTAGAGGCGAGTCTATCACTTGGCCCACATGCTTATAAGTGGTGGATGAGTCTCAAGGATGCAAACTCTATCCCTACAGATTGGAGTCAGTTTGAAACTCTTTTTCTAAAAGAGGTTCTTCCGGAGAATGAGGAGGAGAGGAATTGGGATGAGTGGGATAGGATCACCCAGAGAGGTAGGCCTTTTACGGTCTACATATCCCACTATAGGGAGATCATTTTGAGACTTAAGGGCTTAGATGACTTCCAAAAACCTAGAGGGTTTGTTAGGGGCTTAGATAAATCCATCAAGAGAGAGGTAAGAAGGAATGCACCTAAGACATTTGAGGAGGCGATCAAGTATGCAGAAATCTATGAGGACCATAACCATCCTCAATATACTCCTATGGACACGGATCAACCCCTCAAGCCTCTTAGTACAACTAAGTTCAAGAAGAATTTGCCTTTGGGGTAAAACAAAACTTTCATTAAAAAACAAAGATCACAAGGGCCTAGGTTACCTACAGATTAGTTTGAGAGGGTCAAAAGAGAAAACCTGGTCTTTAGGTGTTTGTCTCCAAGCCATTCACAGTGGAATTGTCCACTCAAGAAGGGGGAAGAAAATAAGAGAGGACCAGAGACTAGTACGGTCCTTGAAAAGGGCAAAAAGGTAGTCCATCTAGTGCAGACACTTCCTATTCATGGCAGCTCTAGCTGCAAGGGAGTGGAGGTGATGTACGAGGATATAGAGCACACCTGTTGTTTGACTCAGTCATTGTGGTCACTGCAGTTTGGACCACAGACCAGGGTGCGAGTCATGATAGATGACTCTGCCACTCATAACTTTATAAACTATGCTCATGTCAAGAAGCTAAAGATTCCCCAACAACCCATTGCACATAAATACATAGTATCTATGGAGAGGACAGACCTTGTGTTAGGAAGAGAGTGGCTATGGGGTTGGGAGACACACTTAAACACAACTATCAAAACAAAACACTTGAGTTTGAAAGAAATGGAAGTAAATTTTGTATACAGGGAGAGAGGGATGTACCTAGTGCACCTCTCATTTCATCTTTAGAGTTGTATAGTCTTTGTCATTTTCAACATGTACAGGAGATCTTTTTATTGTGTAGTCATGATATTGAGCATTGTACAGATAGTTCATCTGATGTATATTTTCATGTTAGGAACGTAAATATAGATAGATCTTTTTATTATTCTGTCTTGCAAGAGTGTGTGGTTAAAAGTTTTAAATATCTTATGTTTGAATATAGAGATGTTTTTGCCACTAACTTACCTAGAGGGCTACCACCTGAGAGAGGGGACATTGACCATGCTATTGAGGTAGTTACTAACACTAACCCTATTTGTAAGCCACCTTATAGGCTTAGTGTTTCTCAGCATGAGGAGGTTGAGAGGCAATTACATGATTATTTAGATAAGGGCTTGATTAGACCTAGTAACTCACCTTGGGCATCACCAATGCTCCTAGTTAAGAAGAAAGATGGCTCTATGAGACTGTATATACTATAGAGCACTGAATAAGGAAACTATTAAAAATATATTTCCAATGCCTAGATTGGAAGATCTATTTGATCAGTTACATCAAACTAGGTATTTTACCAAGCTTGACGTTAGATCAGGATATCATTAGATTAGGATTAGGATAGAGGATGTCCCTAAGACTGCATTCAGGACTAGATATGGGCACTATGAGCTTTTTTTGATGCCCTTTGGTCTCATCAATGCTCCTGCCGCTTTCATGAAGCTCATGAACAGTGTTTTATGGCCTTATCTAGGACACTTTGTAGTAGATTTTTTGGATGACATTCTGATCTATAGTGCATCAAAAGAGGAGCACTTGGAACACTTAAGAAAGGTATTTCAAGTGCTAAGGGAACATTCACTCTTTGCTAAGGAGTCATAGTACGAATTTTTGAAACAAAGGTTAGATACCTTGGGCATATAGTCTCCGAGAATGGAATCCAGATGGATCCTAAAAAATTAAGGGCTATTATGGAATGGCCACATCCAAGGAACCTAGAAGAGTTGCAGATCTTCGTAAGTTTATCAGGTTTCTATCAAAGATTAATTAAGAATTATGCCAAAATTGTTGTTCCATCTTAAAGGGAAAGGAAAGCCTTTCATTGGGGAGACAAACATAAGCAAAGTATGGAGAAATTGAAAGACGCAATTGCTACAACTCCACTTTTACATATACTAGATCCCAATAAACCCTTTGTGGTTGAGACTGATGCTAGTGATTTTTCCATAGGAGCGGTTTTAGTACAGGATGATCGACCAGTTTGAGAGCAAGTAACTAGAATCAGCTCAAAAGAATTACTCTGTCTATGAGAAGGAGTTGTATGCAATTGTCCATGCTTTGAAGAAGTGGTTTCATTATTTATATGGTGCCAAAGTTATGATAGTGTTTGATCAAGAGAGCAATAAGTGGCTCTTAGTCGTAAGGCGCGCTGGGCAGGGACCCTTTAGGAGTTCGATTATGAGCTTAGGTATAGGAAGGGAAATTTTAATGTAGTGGTTGATTCACTTAGCCACATGCCTATGCTCAATGGACTGAGTTCTACTCAGATCACTAGCAAGCTACTTGAGTCCATTAGAGGGAAATGTGGGCTTGATCCTACATATTTTGAGATTTGGGAAGCCATAGAGAATGGGGATCGTGATATATGGGTTTCCTATGAGAATGGAGTATCGACGGGTACTTAAGAAGGATTCAAGTGGAAGAATTACAGTGTGCATGATGGATATTTGTCATGTAAAGGTAAGGTGTGTGTCCCTACAGATTTTGAGATGAGACAACATATTTTGTATGAGTGTCATGACACACCTAGTGCAGGAGACACAAGAGTTAACAAGACTTATAATCTTGTTAAGAGGTAGTTTTATTGGCCTAGACTTCATAAGGACATCCTAGAGTATGTGCTTAAGTGCACCAAATGCTAGGTCAATAAAGATGAGAGGTTGAGGATTGGAGGACTACTCCACCCATTGGATATTCCTAATGGGATAGTAGGATTACCTAAGACACAGAGAGGCATGACTTGGTCTGGGTAATTGTTGATAAGTTAACCAAAATGGCTAGGTTTATTCCGACACGTGCTATAGTAAAGACACCAGAGTTGGCTAGGCTCTTTGTAGAGAACCTATACCAGTTATATGGTCTTCCTTTACACATAGTCTCTGATTGGGATAGGAAATTTACTAGCCATTTTTGGAGAGTGGTCTTCAAAATATTGGATACAAAACTTAGCACGAGTAGGGCTGAGCATCCACAATCGGATAGGCAAATAGAGAGGGTTAACCAAATCCTAGAGGATATGCTTTGAGCATACGTGAATGAAAGGCAAACTAATTGGAAAGAGTACTTACCTATAGTAGAGTTTGCATATAATAGTTCCAAGCACTCTTTCACTCGGCATAGGCCATTTATGCTTATGTATGGGTCTCAGCCAAGAGCTCCTTATGCAGTAGGATTGCAGTAGTTCAAGCTGCAAAGGACTTTTTGGAAGAGATGAACAATATGCTTAGGCTTGCTAAGGACAACATTAGGAGAGCTCAAGATAGGGTTAGAGCCTATGCTGACCCTCAAAGGAGAGACATCAACTTTGAGGTAGGAGAGTAAGTCTATCTTAGAGTTCCATTTAGGTCTGAAACCATGAAGATGGGACCTTGTCCAAAAATATCTCCTAGGTATTGTGGACCTTTCCAAATACTTAAGAGAATAGGAAAGATGGCTTACCAGCTCCAACTTCCAGAGAATAGTCAAATCCATCCAATTTTTCATGTTAGCCGGCTTAAGAAAAGGCTGGGTGAATCTGACAACCTCATTCCAGACAATGAGGTAGTAGAGCCTATTTTTGTTCAATCTATTCCACATGAGCCTGAGAGCATACTACGCACTCGAGAGAAACGGACGAGAAGTCACTTATATAAAGAATATCTAGTAAAGTGGAAAGATAGTTCAGAAGATAATGCCACATGGGAGCGGGTTAGCATCCTTCAGAGACGGTTTCCCATATTTATCTTACCTTCCCAGGGGTCTTCTTAAGCGGAAAGATATGGGGAATGACATGGAGATATGACAATGTATTGTTATGCATGGGGATATAGTGGGAGTAGCCATTCTATTAATTCTCTCTTTGTACTAGTCCTTCCAATACCATTTTCGAGGACCAAAAATGGACTTAAGGGGAACGAAATGTCATGTGGGAGATCTCTAGAGAGGGGTGGTATGAACCATCCCTTAGGTTCAATTAGAAGGGCACACACATGAGTGCCAGATGGCACTCATGTGAGATGCCACTTAGAAATCCCATCAAGCGGGAAATTTAGAATGACTACGCGGCTAGGTGGAACAACAGGATCATCCTCGTGGTATGTCTTGGGAATCATGTCTGAGAGAGTGGAAAATGGAGGGCATCATTGGAGCGTTTTGCACACACACATACACACACATACATGATGCACACACATAGACATGCAAAAGCATCTAGACCCATATACATGATGCACGCATACACATTCCAACAACATCCGCATGTCTACATACATACACTTACATTCCAACAACAACCACACACATGTACATACAAAGACATATACATACAAGCATGTACATGCATATACACACACATACACACATTTTCCATCCTTGAAACATTGCCAAGTGACAACCAATCATCAAAAGCTTTAATTGAAGAAATCATTTCTCTCTTTGCTCTTGAAGCTCATAGTGCAAGAAACGTCCCATACATGTATCAACATTTCTTCATCTAGCTATCAAAGGCTTTCTTTTGCCTACAAGCTAATGGCTACCAACTCTTCAACAACCATCTACCCCTCAACACTTCTCCTCCTTCCTGTACATTAAGGGTTTTGGATGTCCATCTATTGTAGAGAATCTCCCATAGAGCTCTTGGCGTTCCCAATTTCCATCCTTTATATCAAGCTTCTGCACCGCCTCTTTGCCCTTTAGAAAGATGACAAATTAGATCTTCCTACAACTCCAACTGGATGCCAATAGATTTATCTCCTTCACTCCTATGCTCAACTCTATGAACAAGGTTCCATGGATTTGATCTTGGAAGAGTGATGGCACAAGTTGTTCATGTCCTCCACCCTTGAATGATGTCAAGAAAACTCGGCAAGCTAGTGAAGACAATCATGAAGAAGAAAATCACCATTATCTTAAATTAGAAGTCAAATGAATAATCACGTTTTCTCTTCCACTAGCTTTGATTGCCCTTCTTCATATATATATATATATATATATATATATATATATATATATATATATATATATATATATATATATATATATATATATATATATATATATATATATATATATATATATATATATATGTATATATATATATGTGTGTGTGTGTGTGTATGTATGTATATATATATAATCCCCTCTACATGCCCGATGAAAAAGAACTTACCATGCCTTTAGCACATATATTTCTCTTTGTTTCCTTTTCTATCATTCTCTTGTGTGCTTCTTATGCATCCACCATAGCTCCTTCTTTTATAATATAGTTGCTCTTTCTCTTTTTCAATTGCTTTGACTCTCTCACATGAAGTGACTAGGGTATAATCATCCATTTTGGGAATGCTCTTTTCTTCCTCTATGTAAAGGTCTTTGGATATACTTCCTAAATTCGTGAGTTGTTCCTCTTTCTTATGGCTATCCATCATCTATCCACAATGCACTCCAGCTGGTATCTATCCTTTTTCCTTCAATGAAGCACCACACCTTCATATGTGATTTTTTGGACAAAACGAGATCTCCATGGTACTAGTACTTCCACATGCCTTCACAATATTTCCTTCTTATGTTCTAGTTTCTCCCACTATCTCCACCAATGCTTCTTAATTCTCTTTTTGACCCCACCTTC
Source organism: Ceratopteris richardii (assembly GCA_020310875.1). Taxonomy (NCBI): domain Eukaryota; kingdom Viridiplantae; phylum Streptophyta; class Polypodiopsida; order Polypodiales; family Pteridaceae; genus Ceratopteris; species Ceratopteris richardii. Next base: position 118,203 of record MU260994.1, read on the forward strand.
CAGGAGCACTTACCTCAAGAAAATAGCCTTTTCCCACCAACACTATAGTCCAAAATCAATATCTCTTAATAACTTTGAATTGGCTTCATTTCTTTGTTTTCTCCCTTCTGGTGATGTCCATTCAAAAAATCCTCCACTCTTTGCACAAAAAGGAAAATATGGCCTACAAAATGCACCCCAAATTGGAACTCCTCAAGTTCTTAAAGGAATTCTCAAGAACATGCATCAACAACATTTGAAATCCAATGACCCATTGATGTGAACCCCTGTTCTCTTCTTCTCTCCATGTTTTTGTCTTTCATGGATGTGTGCTTTCTCCTCTCCTACAAAATTAGGTGTGTAGTTTCCCCCCCCCCCCCCCCCAATGCCTCATCCTTGGAGTTTCTAGCTCCTCTCCTTGTGTGTTGTTTATAGGTTTTGTGGAAACTTGCCTTCACATGCTCTTCATTCGGGCTGTTCATCTTCTTTCATGTAGCTAAAACATCATCTTTCTTTGTGCACCATGAGATCAAAGATGATCCTCCTCTGCTCTCAATGTCTACTCACTCCCAACCTTTTATGGCTGATGTACCTCTCTTTCCCAGTTGTCTGTTAGGCTCAATACTCCACCCTCAAGTGACCACAAATGATCCATGGTGCTCTAAGTTTTAAGGCCCCCATTATGAGGAGAAGCAATTGTGAGAGTCCAACCATTTGTGGAACCCTAACTTCTAAGTTAGATAAGTTCTAAGTTAGATAAGTTCTATGTGTTACAGATGATCTTTGTGCACCTATCCATTAGGTTACGTAGGGCATAAACTTCTAGTCCATTGGGTTGCCATTCAAGGTGAAAATAAAGGCCCTGTGGCATCACGCGGTTTCCCAATAGAACCTTCATGGGAGGAGTGCAAAGGGAGGCTTGCCCCCTCCTACGAGTTTTAGGGGACCTATCCCCTTAGCCTGTAGGGCGAGATAGTAGGACTTTTGGTCGTGGTTGTATTGCCAGATTGTATATTTTGCTTACTATTGTGTATCTCATAGCTGTGTTTATCTATAACGGCTCCCCTTGTAAAATCTATATAAGCATGGCCCAGGTTGAGCTTTAGATAGCATTGTGCACTAGTAATCCCTTCATCTGGAGTTTGTCTAGATCACCATCTAAGCCACATTGGGAGCGCATGGGTGGGCAACACCATCATTGTAACTGCATTATGCTCGACAATTTGAGAATTTGAACTCTCTATCTCTTAGTCTAAGTTTTTCTCTCAACTCTGTCTACATGTCTATTCCACTTTGCTATTATTTTCTTACATGATTTCAGAGCTCAGGAGGCTCTGAGTGGTGCAGAAGCAAAAACATAGAGGTTGCAGATATCTCAATGACAAAAGAGAGAAGATGTCGTGGTACATCATCATCTACAATTGGGAATGAATGTGGTTCATCAACAGGAGTAGGTGGAGCACAAATAAGAGCAATAGTGATGCCGATCATCCATACATTGCGGATATGACCACCAACCTTAACGAAAGGTAAACTTGATGGTACAAACTACGCCCTATGGAAGTTTAAAATAACTTCTATTCTTTATTCAAATGAGCTTTTGGAGATTGTTTTTGGGACAGATCATGAGCCCCAAGAAACATTTGATCCAAATAATCCTGGTCAAATGATTCCTCGTGATGGTGATCTTCTACGTGCTTGGAAATGTAGAAATGCAGATGCACTTTGTGCTCTATTTACAAGTACTTTTGATAGTGCTCTAACTCTCATTCAGCATATTACCAAGGCATGTGAAGCATGGAAATTATATGAGAAATCAATATGAAATTCATAATCAGAGACGGATTGAAAACTTCAAGAATCAACTAGTAGCATAAAGACTTGCTGATGGGGAAGGAGACCACAGAGGTTTTTATCACTCACATAAAGAATCTACGGCCTAAGTTTGATGGTTTGGTAGTTGCTCTTAATACTCAAATCAGACCTCAACCACTAACGTTTGAAGAATTCAGTGTCACACTCATAGAGGAGGAGCTATGCATCAAGGCAAGGAGTGGTGGCAGCAAAGGAGATCCTGCATTGACATAAAATGCCAAAGAAGGCAAAGTAGACTCTTCAAAATATGGAGACAAAAAGAAGAACGACAAAAAGAAGTTCAATGGAGAGTGTTTCATTGCAAGAAGAAAGGACAGAAAATTCAAGATTGTCACATCAAGAAGGCAAAATAGAAGAGTGGCTCTTCAAAAGGTGGCAACAACAAGGAGTTTGCCAAGACAGCAGAAATAGAGCTTGAGTTATTTGTTACAATAGAGGAGGTATGCTCCTCGGATGAAGACTTAGGAATGGATTACTCATGGGTGTTGGAAAGTGGTGCATCCCATCACATAAGGAGTAGAAAATACCTTTACAATTCCTTATAGCCTCTAAAGGAACCCATCATAGTAAAGGTAGCAAACAATGTGAGATATCTTGCAGAGGGAAAATATATGATTTCTTTAATTAACTCTAATGGTGATGTCAAAAATCTATTGAATGTGTTGTACGTTCTAGATGGCAAGGTTCATGTTGAAGGGAAAGGGTTTGCTTAATCAATTTTTGGTAGAGGCTGTCAACATTGCTATCTACATGTTGAACCAAAGCTACACCAAAGCACTTGATGGAAAGACTCCACTAGGAGCCTACTCTAGTAAAAGCCTTCTATTTCCCATTTCAAAGTATTTGGAAGTGAATGTTATGTACATGTTTAGGATAGGGAGAGAAAGAAGCTTCAACCAAAAAAGCCTCAGATGTATCTTCTTACGGTACAACAAAGGTAAGAAAACTTATAAGCTTTATGATCCTAAGGCTAAGGAGACCATGGAGATTAATGATGTGGTGTTTGAGGAGAAGGAGCAACCACATGCAATAGAGGATGAAAAGAGAGCTTCCACTTTATCATCAGACAAAGGGGCAATCAACCTGTCATCACCCAAGTGGAAAAGCCATTGCCACATTGGGTGAGGCAACTCTATGATTATGCAAATCCCATCGCACAGTCACTAGAACAAGTTGCAGATGAAGTGAGGCAATCATAGAGAATAGAGGAATAGAGGTGAGAAAGCGCCCATATTGTAAATGTAGCTCTAATGGCTAAGATCATTCAAGAAGAAGCAAAGGAATTATCCACTATGGAAGAGACACTCCACGATCCAAATTGGAGAGTTGCCATGTAAATAGAGTACAACAATATTATGAAGAATGGAACTTGGGAGCTAGTGGCACGACCCCCTAAGCATAAAGTCATTGGCACCAAGTGGGTTTGGAAGCTAAAGTACAAGGTGGATGGTACTCTAGAAAAGTACAATGCAATACTTGTTGCACAGGGCTACTCACAAATTGAAGGCATTGACTTTTGTGAATTATCTATCCTGACTAAAAGGATGACTCCTATCTGAGTAGTACTAGCAATGGTTGCACATAAGCATTGGCCAATCTATCACATGGATGTCAAATTAATGTTCTTAAATGGAGAGCTTGAGGAGGAGGTATATATGTCTTAACCACCAGGGTTTGAGGCTCCCCATTTAGAGAACAATGCATGCAAGCTGAAGAAGGTATTATATGGGCTAAAACAAGCCCTTAGAGCATGGTACTAGCGGATAGATAAGCATCTTCTGGATTTAGGTTGCAAAAGATGTGCGTCTGATGCTAACTTGTATGTTCTAAAGAGAGAAGGGAAGATAATTGTGCTTGTACTCTATGTAGATGACCTTGTGATTACAGGAAATGATGATGTTCTTCTTCAACAAATGAAAGATGCCTTGAGTTCAAAATTTGAAATGATAGACTTGGGCTTAATGCATTATTGCTTAGGTCTTGAAGTTTGGCAAGAAACAGGGAAGATTTTCATCTCTCAAGAGAAGTATACAAGATATATATTGAAGACATTTGATATGGAGGATTGCAAGGAAATTTCTACACCTATGGAGGTCAACACAAAATTATCTATTGAAGATACTTCATCTCAAATGGATATTGGAAGATACAATAAATTAGCTAGAAGTCTCATCTACTTGTGCAATAGTAGACCAGATATCTCTTATGTTGTTGGAGTAGTAATGTTTTTGGAGTAGTAAGTAGGTTCCCTAATATGCAATTGCTACCACTTCCTTATGGAAGCATTGGGCCAAACCAGCACTCTCACCCGTGACAATGAAATTGTAGATGGTAGATGGCCATATCAAGAGGCCTTTAGGACTAGTAGAAGGGATAAGTCTATCCAGTTGTGGTGTAGATTTTGAGCACACCTTTTCCATATATGATTTTTGCAAAAACCAGGCCTAGGAGATGATTTTAGGAAGCTCATTCATGAGACACGTCCAAATTGTACAAGATTGGGGAACCAATTCCTAGTCCCTGCAACATTTGGGCATCACTACCAAAAGTCAATCTCAAAAACTACTCTCATAGAGAGGTGTACCCTATCCAATGGAACGCTATCCATAGAGCCACATATGACACAAAATCAATGCATTCCATAGGATCAAGATCCTCTTGGATGCATGAAACACTCACTTATGATGTGCAAAGTTGCAGTAGAAGAAGAGAAAATAGAAAATGCTAGAAAGGTAGGTGCTAAGGAGAATGATAGACCAATTAGAGACCCAACCTATGGACTTGTAGTTTTTTTAGACAAAGAGTTTGAACCTCATGGTTGGGAGGAAATCCTAGCCACAAGGGATGTAGCATTGAATAAAAAATAGTGGACTCCATAGTTTGATGAAGATGGGTATAGTATTTCAATTTTCACAATAGAGCCAATCAGGTGTGATAAGGTTATCGATAAGTGTGAGCCTAGTATAGATGAACGATGACAAGAGGGTGATGCCAATTTAGAATCAATTATTATGGATACTTTTTGTGCAGTAGAAAATGAATACTTGTATGTAGTAGAAGCTGACCCTCAAGAAAGAGGAGAGATTATGAACAATGTGAGGTTAACAACATAGGTAACCACTGAGTGAAGGTAAGAAAAGAAAGAAGAGAGAACTCCCATGAGAAGAGGAAGAATCTTTATTTGAGGTCCCAGAAAATTTTAAGAAGTATGAGGTAGAGGATAGGAAAGTCATGATTAGAATGCCTAAACAAGAAGCACTCACATGAGTGGCCTATGAAAACAAAGAGAAAACCAAGAAGATTGTTGTGTCCATAGAATGCACGTATATCTGACATGACTTGTCCAATGAAGAAGAAGAGTTGATTGCATTATTAAGAGAATATTGTTGGTGTAGAACAATCATAAATTGGTGATTATGAAGATCAACGAATTCATGGCTATATAGTTCAATTACATCATTAGAAAAATAGAGATCTGACTTTCATTGAGAGAATAGATGTGTTGATGGAATCATGTAGAATAAGAGCCTAGTCTAATATACATTTCTTCTAGGATCATCAGGTGGATCAGAAATCCTTTTGAACAAATCTAATTTGATAGTAAAACAAATTATGGTTAAAGTTTTTGGTTCCAAACTTTTTTCATAGTGAGCGTATGATTCATAGAAACATTAACATGTCAAGTTCAAGAAGTGAAAACTCAAGATCCATGCATTTTGCTAGGTAGTGTTTTGATTAGACCTCAATCATGCATGTAAAATTTTCTATGTTTAAGAGTTCAAAATCTAAGTTGAAAGATAAGGATGCTATTGCTAAAATCATTTTATAAAATGGGCTATATTCTATGAAAAATGTACATTAGAAGTAGCCTATGTTAGAGTCACCATTTTTGGAGCACAATCGTACATATCTTTGATCTTAATTATGATCCAATTGAGTTTTGATAAATTTTATCAAACATCTATTGGACTTCATGAATGTGCATGGATCATACAATGATCTTTATGTAATTCAAAGCATTATATCTTATTAGATTTACATGTAATGAAGCAATAGTTTGCAACAAACATTTTGAAGAAGACAAAGATTTAAATTTGAAGAAGGTGACTAATCAATTCCATAAGTGCAAAGATTTGAAGAATGTTTGTGAAGTCTTATATATAATGATATAGAGGTGTTATTAAATCAAGATAGATGTGACATTGGAGATCATAAGCATCTCCAACACTAGTATGAGAGCAGAAGGATCAGATTAAGCCAAAAGAGAAGAAAAAGAAGAAGTTTTGACAATTGCAGATTTTCAGATTTGAGGAAAGGAGTATTTGGAGGTTAAATTTTTGCAAAACACCTTTAGAAGGACACAAAGGAATTTTGAAAGGATTAGAGGAAGTGAAGAATTGCATTGAAAAGGTACATTCCATAATTGTAGCATAAGAATTTGTTAACACAGGTAGCAAGAAGATGGGAGAAAGTATCTAGATAGTCAAACTTGATAGAGAGAACTATCGAGCATTGTCCAGGAGGATGGAAGCTCACCTTATGAGCAAAGATTTGATGGCCTACATCATAGGAGAAGAAGAGAAACCATGATTTAAGGATTCTAAAACTAGGAAGAGCTTGCAAAATTGAAGAACTGGATGAGAAAGAGGCTCAATTTAGGAGCATTGTTTACATGGCTATAAATGATTATTTCTTACCACATATTAGAGGACTAGAGAGTGCAAATAAAATATGGAATGCCTTGGAAGAACATTTCCAAAACACAACCAAAGCAAGGAAGGCTTCACTATGGGTTGATTTTACAACTTTCAGAAAGAAAGTTTCACACTCAGTTTCTGACTATGTGACAAGGATGAAGGATATTGCAGATAGCTAAGGCATAGTTGATGAAGAAATTTAAGACTATACATTGGTATGGCAAATTTTACAGGGTTAAGAGGTGATGAAAGGTGGAGACCTTCCATACTATCCACTTCATTATCATTACATCATTTTATTCTTGATCTAAATCAATTGCTAGGACACATGATAACATTTGAGTAGGATCTTAAAGTGAGAATGAGAAAATTATAGCTCAAGCTAGGAAGAAAAGGTGTATGAACATACAGTTCAAACTGGAGGTAACACTAAACATGAAGTGGAAAGCATTGGATCAGGAAAGACAAAGAATGGGAGTACATTATTAAGCAAGGTACTTTATGTCCCGTCAATTCTAGAGAATTTAATCAGCGTAGGACAAATTGTTGAAAAAAGGATTTGAAGTGAGATTCACCAATGATGAGATTATGTGGAAGATCCAAATCAAGGTTATAATCATATTTTTGTATAAAAAAAGGAATACCCTTTACTCTCAAAGTTAAAGGTAATGTGGGACATGCATTGTTTACCTATGGAAGTTAAAAGATGTCTGAACTGGATCTACGACATAAAAGGCTTGGACATTTTAATGAAAGCGGTATAAAAGAAATGGCAAAGAATGGATCAGTGAAAGGTTTGCCAAATATTCAAGGTCAACACATGACCTATAAATGCGAGGCTTCTCAATTAGGTAAAGCTCACAAGAAGTCATACAACAAGCAAGGATTCATGTGTTCAAACAAGCTTGGGCTAATACATATAGATGTGTGGGGTCCTTCAAAGGACTATAGTATTAATGGATTGAGTAGTTATGTTTTGTTTGTATATGATGCAGCAAGATGGATTACACTTTATGTGATCAAAGATAAATCTGAAGTGTTTGATACATTTGAACACTATCATGCTTATGCAGAAAGGATTATAGGTCAAAAAGCTCAAGAGGTTGAGATCAAATGGAGGGGAAGAGTATTTCTCTAAAGAATTTGATGATTACTTGTGGAATGCAAGTATAAAAAGAGAAGTAACAAGCAAGTACTCTCCACAACAAAATGGAGTTGTAGAAAGAAGAAATAGATCTCTTATGGAATTTTCTAGATCCATGATGAAAGAAAATAATATTCCTAATTATATATGGGCAGAACCTATTAATACTACAACTTACCTTGTAGAGATTTGGAGGGCATGAATCCTTATGAAGCATGGTGGGGTAAGAAACCTACTCTTGATCATTGCAAAATATTTGGATGTTTGGCATATGCTTATATTCCATCTCACTTGAGACATAAGCTAGAACCCAAAGTAGAAAATTTTACTTCATAGGATATGATTATATACAAATGGGTTATAGATTGTGGAATCCATCCACAAAGCTGTGACATTTGATGAGCAAAGTACATGGTATATAGGATCAACTACAGTTATGAAGATTCTGGAGAAATCACAAGGAAAGCAAAGTCGAAGATGTAGGTATATGAATATGAAAGTGATGATGACAGATATGAAAATAAAATGTAGATTGAAGATGAAGATAGACAAAGATTTTTTCCAAAATATAATGAAGTAGAGGCTTTAAGAAATGTAGAAGTGAAATTTAAGGTCATCAAGAGAAAGAAAGCAACCTATTAGGTACAGCTATGACACTTCTTATATAACAACAAGGATTATGCATACATGATGAAAACAGATGAAGATCCATCAACATATGTAGAAGCTAAAGGTAAAGAGAATTGGGAAAAAGCAATGCAGTAAGAGTGTGATGCTCTACTTGAGAATGATACATTGGAGCTGGTACTTAGACCAAATAATCAAAAGGTAATTGGTTGTAAATGGGCATAATGTTCAAGTGTCTAGATATAAGGCTAGACTTGTGGTCAGACGATATGCTCAAACACAAGGTGTGGACTATGATGAAACTTTTAGTCCAATTGCCAAAATGTCTACAATTAGAACCTTGATAGCTATTGCAGCTTGTAAAGGATGGAAATAATCATAAGTCGATGTAAAGAATGCATTTTTGAATGGATATATTACAAATGAAGTGTACATGGAGCAAGCAAAAGGATTCAAAGATCCAAATGCATCATATTATGTGTGTAAACTCAAAAGAGCCTTGTATGTCTTGAAACAAGACCAGGGGCTTGGCATTAGAGACTTTTCAAGTTCTTGAATGAACTTGGAAATCAAGCTTGAAAGGTAGATAGTAGTTTTCTAGTGAAAGCAAGTGAAGATGGATATATATATGTTTGTGTCTACATTGATGACAATATAATCACAGGTTTAGATATTCATGTTGGAGTTCGAGGTCTACAAAAGCATGCAAACAACACAAGAAGAAGAAGCCTGGAGCACAACACACAATACTCAATGTATTACCACTAGAATGTACAAAGATAAGTAACCCATTAGGGCAATAGGCATATATACAAGCCAGGGGAAAAATACCTCCTAAAGAGGGAAAAAAGTGCTCCGATGGTCCTAGAGTTTTCACACATCACTACGTAAATATATCAACAAACCCCCCTGGGAGTGATGCAATGAACAAGGAACTGGCACTCACGTATAAGGAAGTGCCAAGCTATGTGGAATCAATCCATGAAAGGAACTAAGCCCAAAGATTTGCGGAAAGCTTCAAACTTCTCGCTAGGTAGAGCCTTCATGAAAAGGTCTACAATGTTCTCTTGCATGGGCACATATGCCAAGCTGATCTCTCCAGCCGAGAACCTGTCCCTGACATAATGATAATGCACCTCAATGTGCTTAGTGGAAGCATGAAGCACAGGGTTCCTTGCATTTGCCAATGCACTGTGACTATCAGTGAAGATGGTGGTGGCAGAAGACTGATCAACACCCAAATCAGCCATAAGGCATCTAAGCCACACACATGCAATAGTGATCATGAAATCTGCCCTATACTCAACCTCACAACTGCAAGTGGCCATAGTAGGTTGCTTCTTGCTCAACCAAGATATACATGAGCTACCAAGCATGAAGCAAAGGCCTTGAGTGGACACACGAGTGTCATAACAACCAACCTAGTTAGAGTAAAAAAAAAATAGTGATTCCCCCTTGGGATAAAAGAGCCCAATTAGCTAGGTATCACTCAAGTAGCAAAAGATGTGCTTAACCACCTGCCAATGATTGAATCCTGGGCAATGCATAAACCTTCTAATCTATGAGACAACAAACTAAATATCTGGCTGAGTAATGCATAAGTAAATCAAGCATCCAACAGTCTATTGATAGAGAAAAACATCAAATGCATCTCTGGCAATAGTAAACTTATCTCCATAGGAGTGGCAATAGGTGTACAGTCTTCAAGGCCAAAATGCTTCAATAACGCATCAATATATTTCATTTGACACAAAGCCATTCCACCATTGATGTCCATGAACTGAATGTACAAATAATGATGCAAATGCCCCAAATCAGACATCTCAAATGAGGCATGCAAATCAGCCTTAAAATCAGCAATATGCTTCTCATGAGGACCACTGAGCAGCATGTCATCAACGTACACAACAATGATCAAAAGTACATCATTAGCACGCTTAATATATAAGGTGCTTTTAGTTGGACTGTTCTCAAAACCATGTGCAATCAGATAGGCATGTATCTTTTCATACCAAGCCTGTGATGCTTGCTTTAAACCATATAATGCCTTCTTTAACCTACACACCTGGTTTTCATGTTCTTTCTACACAAAGCCACGGGGCTAAAAAACATAAGCTTCTTCATGCAATTCACCATTGAGAAATGCAGTTTTATTGTCCAACTCATGTACATTCCAACCATGATGAGTTGCAAAGCACAGATGCTACGAACAGTAGTCTTTCGGAATGTAGGTGCAAAGGTCTCATCAAACTTACTGCCTCCTTCCTACGCATAACCCTTTGCAACAAAGCCTAACCTTATACTTGTCAACTGTTCCATCAAGGTTACACTTTGTCTTGTATACCCACTTAGTGTCAGTGGCCATCTTTCCAAGAGGCAAGTCACATAAAGACCAGGTACCATTTTTCATGATGGCATCATATTCAGATTGCATTGCAGCCATCTAATGTTTAGAACTTTGTGCTTCATCAAATGAAACAAGTTCCGTCTCATCATAGAGACTAGAGGCAGCCATACCATAGCAATCTGATGCAAAAGAGGCACTATGAGAGCTTGAACGAGTATGGTATGATAGAGGTGCATCTAATTTGCTATCATGCAAAGTATACACTATCCATTTGGGCATAGTTTTTGCCTCCTCAATATCAGTTCTCTCATCAACAAGTGCATCATGCAAATCTACATCAGAAATGGAATGATCTACATCATCACATGAAACTTATAAAGGCTGAGAAGTTGCCTCATTAGCACCAACACTAGACTTTCCACCTGTAAAAAGGGGCATCAAAGTATCATACATGTCTTTGCAGCTAATAAATGTCTCTTTCGTACATGAAAGTAAAGGCTAAATAACACATTCCACAAAAACAACATCCCGGCTAACCAAAATGCATTTAGTCTGTGGATGATACAGATGATAGTCTTTGCTTTCAGAACTATACCCAACAAAAATACATTTTATTGCTTTATCATCCAATTTCCTCCAATGTTGTTCAAGCATTAATGCATATGCCATACAACTGAAAACATGTAGATGAGAAATAGATGGCATGCAACCATGCCAAGCCTCATATGGAGTGATGGACTCCAGCGCTTTAGTGGGAGACCTGTTCAGTACATACACTACACACATAACAGCCTCAAGCCAGAAACTATGTGGTAAAACCTGACTCTTTACCATACACCTTGCCATCTTCATGAGTGACTTGTTCTTCCGTTCAGAAACTCCATTCTGTTGAGGTGTATACAACACTATACACTAATGTTTTATCCCATGTTCAGCCATAAATGCATGAAAGTCAAAAGACATATATCCCCCCCTCGATCAGAACATGGGGTGCCCATTTTACATGCTGAGAGATTTTCAGCCAAAACCAAAAACTGTTTGAAGCACATAAACACTTCGTACTTTTCTTTGAGTGGATATACCCATGCATGCCTAGAAAAATCATTAATGAGAGTCATGAAGTAAAGATAATTTCCAAAAGAAGGTGTCTGCATAGGGCCACATACATCACTATGTATAGGCTATAATTTTTGAGTAGCTCGAACTGAATTATCTTTTGGGAAGGATGAACACTCCATTTTGCCCAAAATATATCCTTCAGAAACATGTTCACCGGATGCCTCTAGTTTGGGCAAAGAGGATAGCATTTCAAATGTCTTGAGGCATAGCAAACTAGCAAAATTTAGATGAACAAAGCATGCATGCCAAAGCTTTGCGTCTAACATAGCCTGAGAGTCATGTACTACACATTCTAAATCATTCACAGATTTTTCATAGTCTATGAGCTTATACTGCCCACGTCATAAAATGCTAGAAGCAATAATCACGTTTTCATTTGACAGATCTTGGCTAATGCTGAAAGTGATAACATATATTTCTTGATCCCTGGCATAAATAAAGTATCTTATAAAGTGAAAGAACTACCATTAGCAGTAGTCAGAATGATCTTACCAACTCCCATGATAGGATAAGAGGATTTGTTGGCGCATGTGACAATATTCACTATAGGGTTAGGCTCAAGTGAAGTGAACAAAGTGCACTATGATAAAATATGTTTGGTTGCTATGCTATTAAAATACCAAAGATCTGAGTCTACTCTAGACATGCACTGCTCATGAGAAGATGGGTCAAAACTACAAACAGTAGTAAACACCCATTCTTCATTCGGCACAAGATTTGCAGACTCTCTTTCCGGTGTAGAAGCCTCTGCAAGAACCATCCAATCTTCTTTTTTCTTTGCCTCTTTTGCAGCCAGGTTTGGACAATTCTTTATGAAAAAATCATTTACTTTATAGTACTTGCAAAACAATTTCTACTTTTGTGTTTTGTTATCAACTCTATCATCTTTCTTTGATTGTGCAAAATTGGTAGCTTTTTTCTTGCTAGTAGAAGAGCTCAATTTACCTTTGCCCTTCTGACTAGCCATGAAAGCTTGATTTGCAGCACGCATAATGGACTTGCTCTGCCTATAATTATCTTCCTGCAACAAAACAAAGACTAAGTCCTCAAATTTCAAGGCATTTGGATTGCCCTTCATCATCAAACGAAGAGTAGAAGCAAAACCCTGGTATGAATCGGGAATACCATTCAAAATAGTCTACGCAAGTGAACTATCATGCAAGACTTCATCAGCAAAAATTAATTGTTCTTTTAAATCTTTGATCTTTATTAAAAAACAATCATAGAATCACCTTCATTCATATGCTCACTCTCAAAATGTTTTTTGGAGGTAAGCAACATGAGCCTCATTCCTAGCATGGTACAATGTGGTAAGTGTATCCCAAGAATCCTTAGCTGTTCTACAAGAGTGAATGTGAGGAATAATGGCACGTTTGACAGACAAGGCTATCCATGCATGTGCCTGAGCATCTCTACCATTCCAATGAATTTGTTGTACAATAGGTGTAGTAGAAACCGCAACACAAACATGAATCTAAAGAATATCAATATCTTCAATGCCATTTGCATCAGCTTCAATACCTATATGTGTAGGTGTAATACGACGTTTTTCAACACCCTACTCAATGTTTCATAGTCCTTTTGCAACCAATACATGTTGCATCATATAAGCCCACAATGGGTAATTGGTGTCGTCCAACTTATCCTCAATAGACAACATACAAAATACATAACTGCTTTCAGCCATGGCCACTAACTAAAACAACATGATGTAGAAAAATGATTGTATCTGAAAATGTTGAAGATAACTACCTTGACAAGTTCTGCTAAACATGTAGCTAACTTTGAGATGTTTATACTGGTGAAATGAAACTTGTATATATCTTTAGTACAAAGAGATAAAATAGCCTACATAAGGATTGTGATAGTGCATTCGAAGGCCGAAACGAGCTCAGATCGAGTTTTTGGTACCACACAACAAAGCTGTTTTGACCTCCTAATCACCCTGAGTATGGCCACCAAATTTTGTGTGATTTTGAGATTGTGAATAGAGGGGTGTCGATGACACCCTAGATGAAGTGGCGACCTGCTCTGATACCAATTGTTGGAGTTCAAGGTGTGCAGAAGCATGCAAACAACACAAGAAGAAGAAGAAGCTTGGAGCATAACACACAATACTGAATGTAGTACCACTGGAATGTACAACGATAAGTAACCCATTAGGGCAATAGGCGTATATACAAGCCGGGGGTAAAAAACTCCTAAAGAGGGGAAAAAAGTGACCCAACAGTCCTAAAGTGTTCACACACATCACCACATAAATATATCAACAATTTATTTTCTAATAACGGAGTTTGTTTATACTCAACATGGACTATATGTTACACAAGAACGATACTTGAAAAATCTTCTTCTAAAATTCAACATGGAAGATTGCATATCTTCAACCACCCCATTGGAGGTAAATAATAAATCAAGAAGATATGGAGGTGAAGAATTCAAGGACATGAAGATGTATCAAAGTTTGGTAGGTAGCTTGATATATGCTACTTTGACAAGGCCAAATCTTTCATATGCAGTTGGTGTTTTATCACAATTTATGCATTGTTGAAGAAAAGCTCATTGAATTGCAGCTTAAAGAGTACTAATATATATCAAAGAGACTCCTAATGAAGGTCTACTCATGATTATTTGTGTTATGCTATGTTGAAGAATCAATCACAAATTGGACATAAAGTTGAAGGTCAAAGTCTAAGAAGAAAAACACATGCCTATGTGAAGGGATAATTTCACATGTACCATATTTGTAAAGTTAGACTTAACTCTAGTTCTAGACTTTTCAAAAGACATGAGATTGAGAATATCTACATAAACTAGTTTTTATCAATCGACAATAAGAGAAAGATAAAAAGAAAGAGAGAGAGAGAGAGAGAGAGAGAGAGAGAGAGAGAGAGAGAGAGAGAGAGAGAGAGAGAGAGAGAGAGAGAGAGAGAGAGAGAGAGAGAGAGAGAGAGAGAGAGAGAGAGAGAGAGAGAGAGAGAGAAAGAGATTTTGTTCGACAAAGTACATTCGGGCTTCTCTGAGTGAGAAAGCACCTATAAATTTCTGAGTTTTTCATAGCTATGAGAAGAACCAATTAAAGCTCTATGTATGAGACTCTCTCTTCCATCTTCATACTTTGCCTTTGCAACAAGACTACAATTATGACCACCATGTGCTAGTGAGATGACTCTCCTCCCAACCAAATGCCTCTGTGTATAGATCTCTCCTAGGGACTTCCTTCTTGGGCAAGCGGATACTAGCCAGCCATGTGTCGGCCATGTAACTACATGTGCACCGTGTCCTAGTGAACTCGAGTTAACTCGTGGATGATTCTAGAAGGCTCTAGATATCTTTGGGCAAAATCCTCTCCCCATGTCCCCCATGGGAATTGAACCCAAGACCTCCTCCTTCACATCCTTGAGACTTAACCACTAAGCTAAGTAGATCACTTATTCACAAGAGCACAAGACCTCCTAGTAAGTCTAAAATCGAGATCTTTTTTCATACACATGGATGACCAAACGGTGTCCGATTTCAGATGCGTCTGAACCGACTTGACCCTTGGATCATAGACTTACTTTATTACAACCTACTATGTAATGATCTCTAAAGTTCAAGTTTCCCAACAAACTCGATGCTTGGCATCGAGTTTGTGTTGATAAGTCCTTGTTTTATTCTTTGAGTTTTTACTTATTGGTGAATCTTTTTAAAAACATGAGCTTCATGGGGCAACTCGATGCTTAGCACTGATCGTGTAAAGTTGATGGCTAGCATCGAGTTCCATCATAAAAGTGTTTTTCTTCATATATGTGTTCAAGAGGGTATTTCACGTGCTGAAAAAGTGGCCAAAAACATACCAATTCGATGCATGGCATCAAACTCTTGCTAGAAGTTGATGCCAAGTTGGAAAAATTAAAAAATGGATAGGCAGTTTTTACTAAAAAGGCAACATTTCCTATTTTGGCAGTCAAACATAGTCATCTTGTGAAGGCCATGACGTGGTGTGTAATGAAAATGTTTTAGTAACTAATAGATTATTGGAAAGCTCTTCTCGACTACTTGCATCCACCACAAGATCTTGACAAAATAATATTTGTGCTAAGAGAAATAAGCAAAAGATTGAAGGTATGTTATTTGAATGACTAGAAATCTTAAAAGTAAAGTTCTTAGTTTGGCTATTAGTTCTCAAAGTTTGGAGAAGCATTGAGTTAATGGTGACCATAGAGGTTGTCTAGTGTCACATTAATTCATTTGTTGTTTCATACATCAACAAGTGGTATCAGAGCATAAAGGTTCTAGAGAGCAGAAGGCATCAAAGATATGAGAAGGTTTGGAAAGTTTTCATTAAAGTTTGAAAGTTGAGGCATTCAAAGACAGAAGGCATCAGAAGATTACTTCAAACGTATATTTATACTCAAAGAAAGAAAGAAAGATATATAGATAGATTGATAGATAGAAATATTATTAACTTACAGATTGAAGCAAAAGCAAGGAATTATGGCAAATCATATCTCCATTGACAAAGTAGACAGAGATAATTATCGTGCATGGGTAATGAGAGTGGAAGCCTTACTAATGAGCAAGGATCTCATGGTGTACATAATAGGTGAAGAAGAGAAGCCAGTATAAGTTGAAGATGAGAGCTGACCAAAGAAAGAGGAAATGGATGATTTAAAGCATTTGTAGAAGAAGGATGCAAGTGCAAAGGCCCACATCTATAATGAATTTCATATTATTTGCTACCACACATCAAAGGATTGGAATCAGCTGAAGATATATGGAATGTATTGGAATATTATTTCCAAAGTACTACCAAAGCAAGGAAAGCAAGTCTATGGTCAGAGTTTACTACATTCAAGAAGAAGCCAAGTCAAAGTATTAGTGATTATGTCATTAAGATGAAGGATCTAGAAGATAGTCTTGGATCCATAGATGAAGGTATTGCAGATCATAGATTGATTGCTCAATTGCTTGCAGGTTTGAGAGGAGATGAAAGGTGGAAACCATTTGTCTTCAACAAAACTTTCTTTGAATTATTATGTTCTAGATTTGAATCAATTGCTTGGTTTGATGCTCACATTTGAGCAAGACTTGAAGGGAGATGGAGGTAAAGGACAAATTTATGCAATGTACATGAAGAACAAGAAGAAAAGAGATAAAGGTAAAGCAAAGGCTGAAGAGGAATCGATTTCTCAAGTTTATTATGCAAGAGGTAGAAGCACAGGCAGAGGAAGAGCAAGAGGTCCTGGAAGAGGAAGAGGTAATCAGAATAAAAATAAGAAGGCTTGTTGGATCTGTGGATTACATAATCATTGGGCTCATGACAATTGGCATAATCAGTAAGGATCAAATCAAATTCAAAATAACAATAGTAGAGGCAAAAGTGGAAGATTTCAAAGTTATTCTCAAAGAAGTAGACAAAATCAAAGAGAAGGCTATGGTAGAGGTGGCAGAAGAAGTTGGGGATACAATCAATCCTACAACACCACCTATTACAATTATGAAAATGACACACAGAATGAAAGTCATACATCGTTGATGATGAATTCAATCATCACATTAGATAAAGAAGATCTAAAGGTATTTTACATTGACTCTAGATGTTCTAATCATTTGTCAAGAAACATAGAATTGATGTCAAAATTGGAAAAAGGGATTTATAGTCATAGAGTTTAAACAGGTGATAATACAAAACATAGTGTACGTTCAATTGGAAAAGTAAAATGCAAGTGTGGAGCAGATTTGCTTACCAATGTTTTGTATGTTCCCACAATGCCTAAAACTTGATTAGTGTGGGACAAATAGTTGAAAAATGTTTTCAAGTCATGTTTACTAATGAAGGAGTATTTGTTGAAGATCCAAAGAATGGATACAATCAGATTTTTTGTGGTAAGAAAGAGGTGGAATCTTTACTTGAGTGCAAGTGAACATTGGTCAAGCTTTGGTCACACATGGTAAAGGAGTGATTACAAAACTTGATCTCTGGCATAAGAGATTATGTCATTTCAATGGAAGAGGAATTAAAGCTATGGTTGCAAATCAATCTATACTAGGATTACCAAATGTGCAAGGTCAACATATGATTTATAAATGTGAAGCATGTCAGATGGGAAGAGCACACATGCTACCATTTTAGAAGAAAGGATTCA
Organism: Ceratopteris richardii; assembly: GCA_020310875.1. Lineage (NCBI taxonomy): Eukaryota > Viridiplantae > Streptophyta > Polypodiopsida > Polypodiales > Pteridaceae > Ceratopteris > Ceratopteris richardii. Next base: position 136,122 of record MU260994.1, read on the forward strand.
AGCATGATGGAGTACTAGAGTTTATTTATTAGAGATGTATGGGGACCAACAAAAGAAGGATCTATTAGTGGCTCAAGGTATTATGTTTTTTTCATTGATGATGCTACAAGATGGATAACTCTGTATGTTTTGAAGGAAAGATCAGGAGTGTTTGGAGATTTCAAAAATTCTCATGCATATGCAGAGAGAGTTACAAGTTAGAAGCTTAAGAGATTGAGTTCTGATGGAGGGGGAGAATATTTCTCCCAAGAGTTCAAACATTATCTTTGGAATGAAGGTATTAAGAAAGAAATAACCTGCAAGTATACACCACAACAAAATGTGTAGCAGAAAGATGAAACATGACTTCGGTTGAGTTTGTTAGAGCTATGCTGAAGGAGAAGAATTGTCCAAATTATCTTTGGGCTAAGGTTGTAAATATAGCTACATATGTTGTGAATAGATTACCATGTACAACTCTAAATGGAATGACTCCATATGAAGCTTGGTGGATTAAGAAACCAACCCTAGATCATTGTAAAGTGCTTGGATCGATTGCATATGCTTATATGCCATCACAACTTAGACATAAACTTGAACCAACGGTAGAAAAACATGTGTTCATTGGTTATGATGAAAAGCATATGGATTAGAGGTTGTGGAATCCTCTAAGCAAACAATTTCTTGTTTCTAGAGATGTTACATTTGATGAACAAAAAAGTTGGTATGTAGATCAAAGTCATACAATTGAAGAATTTGAAGAAAAGGTAAGAATATATGAGAAAGGAAAATCAAGTGTGCAGGTGAATGGAAATGAAGAGTATATGCAAGCAAGTACATCAAGAAGTGGATTAACAACGAAGAAATGAAGAAGCTCCTATATATATATATTATATATATTTGATGAAGAGGTGTATCTAGACACACATGAAGAATGTAAAACCAAGGAGGTCAAGTAGGAGAAGAAGGCAACTAGAAGGGAACTCTTATGATACTTCTTACATAACTTAGAAGAACTATGCATATATGGTCAAAGATGATGAAGGACCTCAGAACTATGATGAAGCAAAAGGTAAGAAGCAATGGGAAGAAGCAATAAAGGAATAATTCAATACACTAGAGGAAAACACGACTTGGGAACTTGTTTCTAAACCAATGGTAAGAGGTAATTGGAAATAAATGGGTTTATAAAGTGAATGAGCTTGTAGATGGAAGTATAGCCAGATAGAAAGCTAGATTGGTGGTGAAGGCTATGCCCAAACTTATGGCATAGGTTATGATAGACATTCAACCCTATAGCTAAATGTGAACTATAAGGAAAATCATTGCTATTGCAGCTTCAAAAGGATGGA
>MU260995.1:0-5000 GCA_020310875.1 Ceratopteris richardii
CACAAATTGGTGATTATACAGATCTTGGAGAATGCTTATGGTCAGTATGAAGCAAAGGAAGACATTTGCAAAATGAAGAAGAAGTCAGAATGTTGTCTTGTACACATATGTACATATAAGTGAAGAATCTTGTAAGCTACCATAGTTAAATCCTTAGGATGATAAGGAGTAGAGTCATAGACGCGAGATGAGTCCAAAGTCATGTATATATAAGATAATTATGACAAGAAATGTATGAGAGAAAGTAATAGAGTCATTTTGTAGATGACAATTTTGAGGAAGATGTGTAGAGAGTTTTTTCCCAGAAAATAGCGACGGGTTTTTCTCTGAGTGCTCTCTGTCTGATCATGTGGATCAGAAATCCTTTTGTACACATCTAATTGAGAAGCTAATGAAGCTATGTCTAGAGTTTCAGAATCTAATTCCTCTCCTACTGTGAGAATGATCATTAGGAACATTCATATGTAGAATGTGAGAACTGAAGCCAAAAGTAGCGCACTTTTCCGTCTCAGTATTTTGATCAGATCTGAGTGTATACTGTAAAGTTTTTGATGAGTGAGCACTTAAAATTTAAGTTAGAAGATCAGGAAGCTATGGCTAAAAGCATTTAGCAAAACGGGTTCCAGATTGGGAGAAATCAAGTTAAGAAGTTGACTATGTCGAAGGCGCAACTTCTGAGAGTCATTTTCTGACATGTATTTGATCTTAATGATCAAATTAAACTTTTGGTGATTAGTTTTGAGAACTAATGGCTAGTATGATTGCGCAAAGGTATTGCTAATACTTGTGCATCATTTACTTGAAGAAATTTGAAGATTTGTGCAGGTAAAGAAGTTGATATCTGAAGCAGACTTTCTGAAGTTGACACTTCTTCACTCAGAGAAGTGTTGCTTGAAGTTTTGGTAAAAAAGGAACATTGTTTGTGTAAAGTTTGGTTTATAGCTGACATAGAAGTGTTCTTAAGTCAGTGTAGATCAAACCTTTGGAGATTAAAAGGTCTCCAACAGTGGTATCAGAGCAAAAGGTGAAGTACAAGAGAAGAAAAGATAATCGAAGTTCCGACTGGTGCAGATATTGAAGATCTTCCAAATCAAAGGAGGATAAGGACAAATTATTGAAGATAACTTGTAGAAGTTCATAGTACAAGTTCGAAAGAATCAAGAAGGACAAAGAATATATCAAAGGTACACTTTCTGTTCATAAATCATAGTAATTGCAGATACAGAAAGTCAAGGATGGGAGAAAGCTTGCAAATTGATAAGCTAGATAGGGAGAACTATCCAGCATGGTCCATGAGGATGGAAGCACACCTCATGAGCAAAGACCTTATAGCATTTATTACAGGAGATGAAGAAAAACCAGAGTTTGCAGATCCAAGTATTCCTACTAGGGAAGAACTTGCAATGTTGAAGACTTGGATGAGAAAGGATGCTCAAGCAAGGAGTATCATCTACATGGCTGTAAATGATTATCTTCTACCTCACATCAGAGGTTTGGAAAGTGCTACAGATGTTTGGAATGCTTTGGAAGAGCATTTCCAAAATACTACTAAGTCAAGGAAGTCCTCACTATGGGCTGAGTTCACAACCTTCAAGAAGAAGAGCTCACAATCAATCTCAGATTATGTGGCAAGGATGAAAGATATTGCAGATAGCTTGGGAGCAGTGGATGAAGATATTGAAGAAGAAAAGTTGGTAAGACAAATACTTACAGGTCTAAGAGGTGATGAGAAGTGGAAGCCTTTTATCTTGTCCATAGAGTTGTCACTTGATCATTTTACTCCTGACCTTAATCAATTGCTAGGACACATGCTAACCTTTGAGCAGGATCTTAAAGGAGACAATGATAGAAGTACAAGTCAAGCTATGTACTCCAAAGACAAGAAAAAGAATGGCAAGGGAAAGCAATCAAATGATGATGAAGGGAATTCAAATCAAGCTAACTTCACAAAAGGGAAGACAAATTTCAGAGGTAAAGGAAGAGGAGGTAAGAACAAAGATAATGCTAAAGCTTGTTGGATTTGTGGCAGAACAAATCATTTGGCAAATGATTGTTGGTATAATAATCAAAGTGGAGGATACAACAATCAGAATTATAGTCAAAGAGGTAGAGGAGGCAGAAACCAAAGAGGTAATTTCAGAGGAAGAGGTGGTAGGACATCATATGGTAGAGGAGGTGGAAGAAACTTTCAATCTCAGTCCTACAACAATAATTATTACAATTATGCATCAGATCAGAAGGATGACATGACTCTTATCTTGAATGCAACTCATGAATTAATGGGAGATGATCAAAGAGTGTTTTATATTGACTCAGGGTGCAGCAACCATCTGAGTGGGAATCTATCCTTGATGACTGATATGGAAGCAAGGGTGAATGGACATACAGTTCAAACAGGTGACAATACCAAACATAAAGTGGAGAGCATTGGATCAGTGAAGACAAAGAGTGGAAGTACACTTCTGAGCAAGGTACTTTATGTCCCTACTATTCCTAAAAATTTGATAAGTGTAGGGCAAATTGTGGAGAAAGGATATGAGGTAAGATTTACAAATGATGGTGTCTATGTACAAGATCCAAATCAGGGATATAGAACCATAATTGCAGGTAAAAAGGAAGGAAGATTGTTCACTCTCAAGGTCCAAGGTAATGTGGGACATGCATTGTTTACCTATGGAGGTCAAAAGGTATCTGAATTAGACCTATGGCATAAAAGGCTAGGTCATTTCAATGAGAGAGCTATAAAGGAGATGTCAAAGAATCAGGTGGTGCTTGGATTGCCAAACATTGAAGGGCAACATATGGTGTACAAGTGTGAAGCTTGTCAATTAGGTAAAGCACATAAAAGTTCTTATAACAAATCAGGGTACAAGTATTCAAATATGCTTGAATTGGTTCATACAGATGTATGGGGTCCCTCAAGGGACTATAGCATAAATGGATCCAGATATTATGTGTTATTTGTTGATGATGCAACCAGGTGGATTACTTTGTATGTAATCAAGGATAAATCAGAAGTTTTCAAGACATTCAAACATTTCCATGCTTATGCAGAAAGGATCACAGGACAAAAGCTAAAGAGGTTAAGATCAGATGGAGGGGGAGAGTATTTCTCAAAAGAGTTTGATGATTATTTGTGGAATGCAGGTATCAAAAGAGAAGTAACTTGCAGGTACTCTCCTCAACAAAATGGAGTAGCAGAAAGGAGGAATAGGACTCTTGTAGAGTTTGCAAGAGCCATGATGAAGGAAAAGAATTGTCCAAATTACTTATGGGCAGAGGCCATTAACACTGCAACATACCTTGTGAATAGGTTGCCTTGCAAAGTTTTGGATGGAGGAACCCCTTATGAAGCATGGTGGGGTAAGAAACCTAGTCTTGATCATTGTAAAGTATTTGGATGTATTGCATATGCTTATGTTCCTTCACAATTAAGACATAAGCTAGAACCAAAAGCAGAGAAGTATGTGTTTATTGGATATGATGATAGACAGATGGGTTACAGATTGTGGAGTCCATCCACAAAGCAATTTCTTGTTACTAAAGATGTAACATTTGATGAGCAAAACACATGGTATACAGGATTATCAAATGAGTATGCAGGTGTTGAAGAAATACAAAGGAAAGGAAAGGCAAAGGTAAAAGTATGTGAAGAAATTGTTGATGAAGTTGACTCTAGATGTAGAGTGCAGGATCATGTAGAAGAAGGGCCAAGATTTGATCCAGAATCAAATGAGGCTGAAACTTCAAGAAGTGCAGAAATCAGGAGATCTACAAGAGAAAGGAAAGAGCCTATAAGGTATAGTTATGATACATCTTTTCTAACAACAAAAGATTATGCCTACATTGTGAAAACAGAAGAAGATCCAACCACTTATGAAGAAGCCAAAGGTAAACAGAATTGGGAGAAGGCAATGCAAGAAGAGTATGATGCTCTACTTGAAAATGAAACTTGGGAATTAGTACCAAGACCAAAGAATCAGAAAGTTATTGGATGCAAATGGGTATATAAAACAAAGAGGTTTGCAGATGGTAAGGTGTCTAGATATAAGGCTAGACTAGTGGTTAAAGGTTATGCCCAAACTTATGGGGTAGATTATGATGAAACCTTTAGTCCTGTTGCTAAGATGTCTACAATTAGGACATTGATTGCTATTGCTACTTGCAAGGGATGGAAATTATCACAATTGGATGTGAAGAATGCATTTCTTAATGGTTACATTGCAGATGAAGTATATATGGAGCAACCAGAAGGCTTCATGGAATCAATTGGATCAGATTATGTGTGTAAGCTCAAGAGAGCTTTATATGGGTTAAAGCAAGCCCCAAGAGCTTGGAATTACAGATTGGTCAAGTTCTTGAATGAATGTGGATTTCAAGCATCAAAGGCAGATAGTAGCTTGCTAGTGAAGGCAAGTGAAAATGGATACATTTACATGTGCATTTATGTTGATGATATTATTGTTACAGGAACAGATGCTCAAGGAATCAATGAACTCAAGAAGCAAATAGAGAAGGAGTTTAAGATAAGTGACTTGGGAAACTTATCTTATTTTCTAGGAATGCAGATTGTGTATACTCAACATGGAGTATATGTTTCACAAGAGAGATACTTGAAGAATCTTCTAGTCAAGTTTAACATGGAAGATTGCAAGATCTCAACCACACCATTGGAGGTAAATCATAAATTGAGCAGGTATGGAGGTGAAGAGTTCAATGACATGAAGAAATATCAGAGTTTGGTAGGTAGTTTGATCTATGCTACCTTGACAAGGCCAGATCTATCATATGCAGTAGGTGTGTTGTCACAATTTATGCATTGTCCAAAGAAGACTCATTGGATTGCAGCCCAAAGGGTACTCAGATATATCAAAGGAACCCTAAGTGAAGGTTTGTACTATGGTTTCACTTCTGACACAAGAATCAAAATGTTTAGTGATGCAGATTGGGCAGGTGACTCAGATGATAGAAGGTCTACTCATGGATATCTATGTTATGTT
>MU260995.1:17500-87500 GCA_020310875.1 Ceratopteris richardii
TCAAAAATCGTGATCCTGTAGTCAGACACAAAATCGTGATTCTCTAAATAAAGGATAAAAAAATCGCATTTCCCAGAACACGATTCTCATAAGAAAATCGTGTTATTTACGATTGTGAGCAATCACTATTGTCTGGGAACAAAATCGTGCAAAACACGATTTTGAGCACAAAATCGTGGAAAACACGATTTTGACAAGAAAATCGTGGAAAACACGATTTTGACAAGAAAATCGTGGAAAACACGATTTTGACAAGAAAATCGTGCAAAACACGATTTTGAGCACAAAATCGTGGAAAACACGATTTTTACAAGAAAATCATGCAAAACACGATTTTGAGCACAAGATCGTGGAAAACACGATTTTGACAAAAAAATCTTGCAAAACACAATTTTGAGCACAAAATCGTGGAAAACACGATTTTGACAAGAAAATCGTGGAAAACACCATTTTAGCCACAAAATCGTGAAAAACACGATTTTGATAAGAAAATTGTGAAAAATACGATTTTGACAAGAAAATCGTGGAAAACACGATTTTAGCCAAAAAATCGTGAAAAACACGATTTTGACAAGAAAATCGTGGAAAACACGATTTTAGTTACAAAATCGTGAAAAACACGATTTTGACAAGAAAATCGTGGAAAACACGATTTTAGCCAGAAAATCGTGAAAAACACGATTTTGACAAGAAAATTGTGGAAAACACGATTTTAGCTACAAAATCATGAAAAACATGATTTTGACAAGAAAATCGTGGAAAACACGATTTTAGCCAGAAAATCATGGAAAACACGATTTTAGCCAAAAAATCGTGGAAAACAGGATTTTAGCCAAAAAATCGTGAAAAACACGATTTTGACAAGAAAATCGTGGAAAACATGATTTTAGTTACAAAATCGTGAAAAACACGATTTTGACAAGAAAATCGTGGAAAACACGATTTTAGCCAGAAAATCGTGAAAAACACGATTTTGACAAGAAAATTGTGGAAAACACGATTTTAGCTACAAAATCATGAAAAACATGATTTTGACAAGAAAATCGTGGAAAACACGATTTTAGCCAGAAAATCATGGAAAACACGATTTTAGCCAAAAAATCGTGGAAAACAGGATTTTAGCCAAAAAATCGTGAAAAACACGATTTTGACAAGAAAATCATGGAAAACACGATTTTAGCCAGAAAAACGTGAAATACACGATTTTGAGTAGAAAATCGTGAAAAACACGATTTTGACAAGAAAATCCTGGAAAACACCATTTTAGCCAGAAAAACGTGAAATACACGATTTTGAGTAGAAAATCGTGGAAAACACGATTTTAGCCACAGAATCGTGAAAATTAATTGAACGATCCTTAGGTCTTGAAACAAATTATACACACATTCCAAGCAAGACTTGGGAAGGAAGGAAATAGAGTCAGTGGAAGGAGAAGTGCAAGAAAGAAATTTAGGGCAAGAAGACAACATGGAAAATTTAAATGAAACAAATGAGCCCATTGAAACTGGGGATTATAGAAATATCCTCAAATATATGTACACAAATAGGTTTGGAACCTATGTATATCAGGATGGAATGCATAAGTTTCTCATTAGACTGAGAAACTTAGAAGTTCCCCTGAACATAACACTAGTAGCTCAATTCAAAGATGGTAGATATGAGGATAGGCAAGGATGTCTATACATCTTCTCACAAGACCCAGAAAATTCAAATGACTTAGGGCAATGTGCTGACAAAAGACCTTGGGAACAGAACCTAGGGCAATCAGACTTGCCAAGGCCACATGAAATTCACAGTAATGGTAAGCAACAACAAGGTAGAAGAACACATACTTCCCCAAATCCTTTTGAAAAGGAACCAGAACAGCACCTATTCCTGAACCACTAGCATCAGTAACAACATGAAAGGGTTGTGAAAAATCAAGTAATTGTAAAACAGGTTCGTGTGAAAGTGCTTGTTTAAGTTTGTCAAAGGACTGTTGTTGGGTACGTCCCCATGCAAATTTTATTTTCTTTTTCAATAACAAGGTAAGGGGGCAATGCTAAATAAGAAAAATTTTGAACAAACTTCCTATAGAAACTAGCCAACCCAAGAAAAGAAGGAACATCATTGATTGATTGTGGGGTAGGCCATTCTACTATAACTTTAATCTTTTTCGGATCCACATACACACCTTCACTTGAAATAATATGTCCAAAATATTCTAGCTTATGTTGAAAGAAATAACTCTTTTTAGGATTAGCTTAAAATGTGTTCTCTTGTAACAAATGAAAAATTGTTTCAAGGGGCTTTTCATGTTCACTATCATTCATACTGGGAACAAGGATATCATCAAAGAATACAAGAACAAAAGCTTGGTAATCAAGAAAAATATTGTTCATCATTCGTGCAAATGTAGCAGGGGCATTAGTAAGTCCAAAGGGCATTACCATAAATTCATAATGGCCAATTTGAGTTCTAAATTCAGTCTTAAAAATATCACTTTGTGTCATACGAATCTGATGGTAACCCGATTTAAGATCAATTTTACTAAAGACACAAGCTCCTCCTAACTTATCTAAGAGATCATCTATTCGTGGAATAGGGTATCTATTCTTTATTGTGATCTTGTTAAGGGCTCTATAATCAATGCACATTCATTAAGTTTTATTCTTCTTCTCTACTAAGAGAACAGGTGCTCCAAATGAGGAAGAACTAGGCCTTATAAGTCCTTTTTGGAGTAAGTCTTTTACTTGATTTTCTATTTCCTTTTGATGTAGTGGGTCATTTCTATAAGGTGATTTATTAAGAGGAGAACTACCAGGGACTAAGTCGATGCTATGGTCAAAGGATCCTCGAGATGGTGGTAGTTTAGAGGGATACTCAGACATAAAAAAATCCTTATAAGTACTCATGAAAAGTTTATATGCATCAGGAAGTGTATGAGTATAATCATTGATGACATTGATAAAAACAATGCATGAGTTGAATCCTTTCCTAAATGCATGCTTTACTTGAGTGTGACTAAATAATGGAAACGCTTGGAAATCATGTCGTGCAGACAAAGTAATGACTTGACCTTTGAATTCAAAGTTAAAGGTATGTGTATGGTAGTCAATACATGGGTTATAATGGTGACGAAAAGGCATACCTAGTATAACATCGTAAGATTGCAAAGGTGCAATTAAAAATGTTCGTGAATATGGGCCTATGCTAATTGTAACATCTTGCACTTCTCGTGTTACATTATAACGACTACCTTGAAATGCAGCTTTCACTTTATACAAGGAAGGAAACATTTGTAATTTAAGTTCTTGTACTAATAAATGTGAAATGAAGTCATGTGAACTACCATCGTCATGTAGAATTTTAACAAGTTTGTTATTTATTGTACGTGCATGCAAAGGAGAGAGTGAAGAGAGATATCATTACCCAAGGTACTTAAGTCCTTCTCCAATGATTCCTTCTTCATTATGGACCTCCATGTTGTGCAATTGAGTTGTAGCTGGTTTCATATGAAGAGTTCACAATCTGCACCTTATTTTTGTATGTCCAGGTTTACCACAATTCCAGCAGGTGATTCGTGGTCGCTTTTGTTGGGCATCCACCGCTGAAGTTTGAAGGGTAGGTGGTTTGGTTAGTTGGAGAGATGAAGCAACAGGGGAAGTTGAATAATTGGATTGTGAAGGACGAGGAAAACTAGGGTAAGATGGGGCATTTAAAGTACGCTTCATAGGAAATGTAGGTTTAACATAAAGTGATCGTAAGGTGTGAAGCTTAGCTTGGATTCCCACCTCCAAACCAAATACCATTGTAAGGTTGTTTGCCTCACGTAGAGGTGAATTACTGTAATCCTCCATGGTGCTCTTGGACCCTTAAGCTAGTGCTTTCCTCTCGGAATGTACCCTCAGGAAATATACCCTAGCTGAATGTACCCTGCCTGGATGTACCCTGATGTACCTTAACAGGATGTTCCCTGTCTGGATGTACCTTGGGAAGTGTACCCTGAGAAGTGTACCCTGATAGGATGTACCCTGATAAGTGTACCCTCATAAGTGTACCCTGAGAAGATGTACCCAGAGACGCGCCGCGTCGTGTCGTGCCGTGCCGCCTTGAAAACTGCAAGTTATGTTAAATTTAAGAAGAGAGAACTTGAGTATCAACACCAAGAGATGGAGGAGTGGTTAAAGTACTTCCCTTGAAAGTAGGAGGTTGTGGGTTCAAATCCTCCTACCTTAGGGACTCTAAACACTCTATTGCCTCTCAAAATTAAAATTGCCTCGCGCATAGCCAACGGTCGCCAAGGGAGCCTTGGGTGCAAATGTTGCCAATGTATTGCCTAAGTTCTTTGCCAAGGGAGTAAGCGGAAGGAGTAAACGTAGGTGTAAATGTAGGAGCAAACGTAGTTGAAAACGTAGGTTCTGGTTTTGGAACTGGAACTGGAACCGGAACCGGAACAGGAAGAGGAACAGGAATTGGAAACGAAAACAGAAACGGAAATGGAACCCTATGTATGGATGCACGCAGAGCTCTGATACCATTGTTGTCAGGATCTTTCTCACACACATACAGAGATTACGAACGCAGAAAACACACAGAAGAATAGACGCAACAAGAGACGAGACAGAACACAGATTGGGTGCAATCTCCCCCCATGCACTCTGTTTTGACAGTCCACAGAGTGCATGTATTTATAGGAATTTTGATTACGTCGAAAAGAGTGGTTACAAGAGGGCGTCTTCTAAAAGCAAGCGTGAAACTAAAAGTTGATAACTTTTATAGAAAGCCATTGCTTTGAATAATAGAAATTGTGGTCTACAACGACCCTTATTCTAACCATTAATTTTTTTAATAATAGAACCTTCTACGCAGGTTTATTTACAAACTAAATAACAATTATTCGGATTATTGATATCCACCCTTTCACGCCTTGCACGCTCCTCACGAACCTTCAACTGCTATATCAGAAACATCAGAAACACATTAATACATTAATAATATAACACTTTAACAAGGCATTGTTCAATAATATACAATAGAATCCCATTGATGACTTTCTTCACAAATCCATCTTCATTAATGACCTTTCCAATGATTCCAAGTTGGTCTAAATTATCCTATATCTTGGTGAAAAAGTAAGTCACTCTTTACTTGGGCATCTTCTTAAGTGTTGTAAACTCCATCCATAGTTGATTCTTCTTGGCTTTGGTACTTGAGGAGAAGAATGCTTCCAAAGAATTCCATGTATCCTAAGATGACTTACAATCCCTAATGTTAGGGAATAAAATGTCAGAAATAGACTTGAGAATGTATGACCTTGCTTAATTATCCTTTCAGCACCATGAATTCAACCTTTCTTGATCCTCTTGTGTTGGTTCACCTTTGCTTTTGAGAATTGGCACCATCTCATCTCAGGAAATGTAACTATATAAGTTCCTTCCTTTTACATAATCCTCCGTTTTGGGAGACCAAGCACAATAATTACCTTGATCCAATTTTTCAATTGATGAGAGGAATCTATCACCCATATTACCTAATCTTTAGCTTTGCTTTGATACCAATATGAAGAGGTGATCAAACAATTATAGAGATGAGAATGTTTTGGCAACATCTTGCTCAACTCCAACCCAAGTAACTTTTGGAATACTTAGTACACTCACTAAGATTCCCAAATATGCGTTGAGATTAGTTACGTCCTTTGGAACATCATTCACAAAAGTCTATTACAAAATCGATAAGTTTGAAGATCACAAATCTTGAGAAACCTTTTCTTTTTGGATGAGAAGCACTCAAAGATTTTTTCAGTGCTCATGTCATCATAAAAAATATCTAGAGAGATTTTGCATGCTCTCAATTAAAGTGTTAAGCAAACCAAAGCAATTTATTTCATGAATTTAGATTTACTATGTAGTGAGATATAAGTTTAAGAAGTTTGGTGGGTCATCCCGACTTCTCACAAAGATGAAGGAACAAATGAAACTCATTTAGAAAACTGTTACCTTAAACCAGATCTAGAGGTTGAGAGAACTAAGCTATGCATCAAAATGGTAGACCTAGTTGAAGATACTTTTTGGGATAATCAAGTCTTGAACAAGAACAATTTAATTAAATGAGAGTTACATTTCAAGGATTACTAGAACAATTAGAGCAAATGGTGACCAAACCCAAGACTCTAGTGCCTCAAGAGTCCACTTATAGTGAGAAATGAACTTTCTTTCTAAGAAAAGCCTACATTCCTAACTTAAAAAAGTGTACAGACATAGCCAATTTGTAGTTCCAAGCTCTAGGGGCTTGTTTAAAACCATAAAATGCTTTCTTAAGCTCACATATATAAGTAGGATAATTAGGGGTTTGAAACCCTTGGGGTTGTTCCATATATACCTCCTCACTGATCAAACCATTAAGGAAAGCATTCTTCACATAAAGTTGAAGTAGCTAGCAATTCCTTGCATTTGCAACACTAAGCAAGGTCTTGAGGGTGGTCATCTTGGCTATAGGTGAAAGAGTCTCCTCATAGTCTATGCCTCCACCTTTACCTATGAAATTGGCTTGCGAGGTACTTGCTTCATCATCTTTCCATTTGTTTTCCTTGCCTTATATCTTATGTGTTTAGAGCATAAAGGATTGGTTACCTTTTTAGTTCTCACAACTCTTCATAAGCTTTGCTTCATGTGTGAAAAATTGCCCTATGAGTGTGTTGCAATTAGGTACTTACATGTCCATGTAGAGATCCATAGTTGTGGTGAAGGCTTCCTATTTTCATTAGCTTGAATCCAATTGAGGACTTTCTTCACAAATCAATCTTCATTAATGAGCTTTCCAATAATTCCAAGTTGATCTAAATTATCCTATATCTTGGTGACAAAGTGAGTAACTCTTTACTTGGGTATCTTCTTGAGTGTTGTAAACTCCATCCATAGTTGATTCTTCCTGGCTTTGGTACTTGAGGAGAAGAATGCTTCCAAAGCATTCCATGTATCCTAAGATGACTTAAAATTCCTAATGTTAGGGAGTAAAATGTCAAAAATAGACTTGAGAATGTATGACCTTGCTTAAGTATCCTTTGAGCACCATGAATTCAACCTTTATTGATCCTCTTGTGTTGGTTCACCTTTGCTTTTGAGAATCGGCACCATCTCATCTCAACAAATGTAGCCATATAAGCTGCTTCCTTTTACAAAATCCTCCATTTTGGGAGACCAGGCACAGTAATTACCTGGATCCAATTTTTCAATTGATGAGGAGAATCTATCACCCATATCACCTAATCCTTAGCTTTGCTTTGATACCAATATGAAGAGGTGATCAAAGAATTGTAGAGATGAGAATGTTTTGGCAACATCTTGCTCAACTCCAACCCAAGTAAATTTAGGAAAACACTGAGTCACAACAAAGGAGAACAAAGACATGTTCTCTATTCCTTTTTACCTAAAGACCATTATATCAAGCAATAAAGTGGGCATTTTACAATATCTAGAAAGCATCACTTGTTCTTGCTTGTAAATATTGTCACTAGAAGCTTGATCTCATATCCCAAGTAGTCAAGATAGATATAATAAAATTCTTGTTGCCATGAAAACTAGTTGTTCAGCATGATCAAGAATCCCACATCATGATCTTTGACAAGAGATTAGAGTTGAAGGTACAAGTAAGAGTTCGGGAAGCTCCTTCATTACATGTATAACCTCAACAAGCACAGATTATAGCTGATTAAAAGTTACTCGAAAATTAGAGTACATGTGTTGCAAAAATCGGAACATTTTAACAAGGCAATTAAGATCATCCCCTTTGTATGGTTAAGATCCTCATTGAATGCTTGGCCATATTCACAGAATATGAAATACATTTCACAAAAGCATTCCCAAGAGAAGATAATAATCAACAAAATTATACTAAGAAACATTCACACATGATTAGAGAAATGCTCAAGATAAATCAAGCTGAACACAAAGTGGAAGCAGAACTCAACATTATATTTCTATTAAAATTATTTTTTACATTTCATGTGTTTTACAAGAGTAATATGAATCTACAATAGAAGCTGATCATAGCTTTCCTCAGGCTCAAGGATATTGGGATCCTCTGGAACATTAGAACACCTATCCTGCCTCTCTTGCTCAAAGATTGGCTCTTCAAGGTCAGCCATGTCCCCCCGTTCATCTGCAAGTGGGGGAAGAGACTCCCTTGAAGCCGGTTGGAATCTCTCCGTGTCTGCAATGTGCTTCCTTCCAACCTCTTTGTCTTCATCTGGGCATTCATTCAGCCCATTGATTCTCATTCTAATGAAGCTCACTTGAGCATCATCCTTCTCCACAGCTATGCAGTGCCTGAACATCTTTAAGGAGCAAGCCAGAGTCGTTCCTGAAACAACAGAAAACCACTTAGAGGCGTCAATCAACCATGACTAATGAAAATTGTGAAAATTGAAATTACCTGTGCCGAAAAAAGGTCTAGGACCCAGTCATCATCATTGGAGAATCGTTGAAGCAATCTCATTATGAGCTTTTGTGGCTTCTGATAGGGGTTAACCAATGTCATGTCCCCAGCTACATGACGAAGTTTCTTGGTAACGGTTGGGAACATGAGCACATTTGAGATCCCATTCTCATTGCAATGCTCCCTGACTCTCCTTTTTCTTACTTCATCATAATAGCCAACTGTAATGCATTCAGTGGAGCTCACAAACCTATGCAAAGGAGTGTGATTTACATTTGTCTTCACCCTGCAAACAAGAACTATGAGTCACAGAGAGCATCATTAAAGCCATGGAGATAGAAAGAAGATTACTTACCACGTGAGGCACTCCACAGCATGACATCTTGCCTTCAGAGCAGTTGAAACAGAGAAAGATTGGTCTTTGCTATGGAAAATTACTATCCTCCAAAGAGGAGACATAGTCAACTCTGCAAAATCAGTGACCATCTTCTGAATCTGAGGATGTTTGAAGGGTTCATCATCATTAACTGATCCCAACATCCTAAATCCTTAGGGTATGTCTGCTATGAGAAGGGAGAAATGTTTTCTAGGCACAACAGAACAAATATTATTTACATCACTACAGAATACATTGTAATATACAGGCCTAAGGGGGTCTAGGGGATTGGAGAAACATTTCAGATCAGGTTCATCATTAAAATCCATCTCCTTGGCTTTCAGTCTAGATTTCTCATGCCTTGCTCTTTGAATGTGAGCTAGGAATGCAAGGGGGCAATCATCTAGTAGCTCTGCAGACTTACTTTTCTTTGGTTTCTACAGAAAAAAGTGGAAAGACAATTAAATGAGCTCTTCAATACAGCAAACAAAACATAAGGAACTGATGCATGGCATCAATTTCGTGTGGGGGTCGATGCCAGGCATCGACTTTGGGACATAAGTCAATGCCTGGCATCAACTTATGCCACGAGGTCAATGCCAGGCATCGACTTATGCTGCAAGTCGATGCCAGGCATTGACTTATGCCCCCAAGTCGATGCCAGGCATCGACTTTTGGCTGCAGGTCGATGCCAGGCATCGAATTTAGCAGTAAGTCGATGCCACGCATCGAATTCGTACTAAAAGCTTGGCATCAAATTGGTTAGGTGAATCAAGGCATCTAACCTAATGGCAAACCAGGCACAACCTCAGAAAGAGAACCTACCCAATCACGAAACAGGATAAAATATTCTGATAAAGCTTTGTAGGATGATGAGGTTGGATAGTCTGCTTGGACCTCTATCCAAGAAAAGCAACCCAGCCTCTTCATCATCACCTCCTGAATCTTCATGTATACTTTTGTTGGAACAAGCCAATCACAAATTGATGATTATACAGATCTTGAAGAATGCTTATGGTCAGAATGAAGTGAAGGAAGACACTTGAGAAATTGAAGGAGATTTCAGAATGATGTCTTGTACACATATGTACATATATGTGGAAATTCTTGTAATCTGAGTAGAACTAAATCTTAGAATGACAAGGAGTAGTGTCATAGACGCGAGATAAGTCTAAAGTCATGTATATATAAGTTAGTGATGACAAGAAATGTATGTGAGAGTCATTTTGTAGATGACAAATGTGTTAGAGATGTGTAGAGAGTTTCTTCCCAGAAAATAGCGACGGGTTTTTCTCTGAGTGCTCTCTGTCTGATCATGTGGATCAAGATTCCTTTTGTACACATCTAATTGAGAAGCTAATGAAGCTATTTCTAGAGTTTCAGAATCTAATTCCTCTCCTACTATGAGAATGATCAATAGGAACATTCATATGTGGAATGTGAAAACTGAAGTCTGAGAGTAGCGCACTTTTCCGTCTCAGTGTTTTGCTTAGATCTGAGTGTATACTGTAAAGTTTTTGATGAGTGAGCACTTAAAATTTAAGTTAGGAGATAGGGAAGCTATGGCTAAAAGCATTTAGCAAAACGAGTTTTGTGTTGAGAGAAATCAACTTAAGAAGTTGACTATGTCGAAGGCGCTACTTCTGGAAGACAGTTATGACATATCTTTGATCTTAAGGATGAAATTAAATTTTTGATGATTAGTTTTGAGAACTAATGATTAGTATGATTGCGCAAAGATATTGCGAATACTTGTGCATCATTTGCTTGAAGAAATTTGAAGTTTTGTGCAGGTAATGAAGTTGATTTCTGAAGCAGACTTTCTGAAGTAGATACTTCCTCACTCAGAGAAGTGTTGATGAAAGATTTGGTAAAGAAGGACAATGTTCTTGTAAAGTTTGGTGTATAACTGACATAGAAGTGTTCTTAAGTCAGTATAGATCAAACCTTTGGAGATTAAGAGGTCTCCAACAGTGGTATCAGAGCTGAAGGTGTAATACAAGAGAAGAAAAGACAATTGAAGTTCCGATTGGTGCAGATATTGGAGTTCTCCCAAATCAAAGGAGGACAAGGACAAATTATTGAAGATAACCTGCAGAAGTTCAAAGCACGAGTTCGAAAAGAATCAAGAAGGACAAAGCTTATATCAAAGTTACACTTTATCCTCATAAATCATAGTAATTGCAGATACAGAAGGTCAAGGATGGGAGAAAGCTTGCAGATTGATAAGCTAGATAGGGAAAACTATCCAGCTTGGTCCATGAGGATGGAGGCACACCTCATGAGTAAAGATTTGATGGCATTTATTACAGGAGATGAAGAAAAACCTGAATTTGCAGATCCTAGTATTCCAACTAGGGAAGAGCTTGCAAATTTGAAGACTTGGATGAGAAAGGATGCTCAAGCAAGGAGTATTATTTACATGGCTGTAAATGATTATCTGTTACCTCACATTAGAGGATTGGAAAGTGCTACAGATGTTTGGAATGCCTTGGAAGAGCATTTCCAAAATACAACTAAGTCAAGGAAGTCCTCACTATGGGCTGAGTTCACAACCTTCAAGAAGAAGAGCTCACAATCAATTTCTGATTATGTGGCAAGGATGAAGGATATTGCAGATAGCTTGGGAGCAGTGGATGAAGACATTGAAGAGGAAAAGTTGGTAAGACAAATACTTACAGGTCTGAGAGGAGATGAGAAGTGGAAGCCTTTCATATTGTCCATAGAGTTGTCACTTAATCACTTTACTCCTGATCTTAATCAATTGCTAGGACACATGCTAACTTTTGAGCAGGACATTAAAGGAGACAATGATAGAAGTACAAGTCAAGCTATGTACTCCAAGGACAAGAAAAAGAATGGCAAGGGAAAGCAATCGACTGATGATGAAGGGAATTCAAATCAAGCTAACTTCACAAAAGGAAAGATGAATTTCAGAGGTAAAGGAAGAGGAGGTAAGAACAAAGATAATGCTAAAGCTTGTTGGATTTGTGGCAGAACAAATCATTTGGCAAATGATTGTTGGTATAACAATCAAAATGGTGGAAGCAATAATCAGAATTTTAATCAAACAGGTAGAGGAGGCAGAAACCAAAGAGGCAACTTCAGAGGAAGAGGTGGTAGGACATCATATGGTAGAGGAGGTGGAAGAAACTTCCAATCTCAGTCCTACAACAACAATTATTATAATTATGCATCAGATCAGAAGGATGATATGACTCTTATCTTGAATGCAACTCATGAATCAATGGGAGAAGATCAAAGAGTGTTTTATATTGACTCAGGATGTAGTAACCATCTGAGTGGGAATCTATCCTTGATGACTGATATGGAAGCAAAGGTGAATGGACATAGAGTTCAAACAGGTGACAATACCAAGCATAAAGTGGAGAGCATTGGATCAGTGAAGACAAAGAGTGGAAGTACACTTCTGAGCAAGGTACTTTATGTTCCTACTATTCCTAAAAATTTGATAAGTGTAGGGCAAATTGTGGAGAAAGGATATGAGGTAAGATTCACAAATGATGGTGTTTATGTACAAGATCCGAATCAGGGATATAGAAACATAATTGCAGGGAAAAAAGAAGGAAGATTGTTCACTCTCAAAGTCCAAGGTAATGTGGGACATGCATTGTTTACTTATGGAAGTCAAAAGGTATCTGAATTAGACCTATGGCATAAAAGGCTAGGTCATTTCAATGAGAGAGCTATAAAGGAAATGTCAAAGAATCAGGTGGTGCTTGGATTGCCAAATATTGAAGGGCAACATATGGTGTACAAGTGTGAAGCTTGTCAATTAGGTAAAGCACATAAAGGTTCTTACAACAAATCAGGGTACAAGTATTCAAATATGCTTGAATTGGTTCATACAGATGTATGGGGTCCCTCAAGGGACTATAGCATAAATGGATCCAGATATTATGTGTTGTTTGTTGATGATGCAACCAGATGGATTACTTTGTATGTAATCAAAGATAAATCAGAAGTCTTTAAGACATTCAAACATTTTCATGCCTATGCAGAAAGGATCACATGGCAAAAGCTTAAGAGGTTAAGGTCAGATGGAGGGGGAGAGTATTTCTCTAAAGAGTTTGATGATTATTTGTGGAATGCAGGTATAAAAAGAGAAGTAACTTGCAGGTACTCTCCTCAACAGAATGGAGTAGCAGAAAGGAGAAATAGGACTCTTGTAGAATTTGCAAGAGCCATGATGAAGGAAAAGAATTGTCCAAATTACTTATGGGCAGAAGCCATTAACACTGCAACATACCTTGTGAATAGGTTACCTTGTAAAGCTTTGGATGGAGGAACCCCTTATGAAGCATGGTGGGGTAAGAAACCTACTCTTGATCATTGTAAAGTATTTGGATGTGTTGCATATGCTTATGTTCCTTCACAATTAAGACATAAGCTAGAACCAAAAGCAGAGAAGTATGTGTTTATTGGATATGATGATAGACAGATGGGTTACAGATTGTGGAGTCCATCCAGAAAGCAATTTCTTGTTACCAAAGATGTGACATTTGATGAGCAAAATACATGGTATACAGGATCAACAAATGATTATGCAGGTGTGGAAGAGATACAAAGGATGTTGGTGCATGACAATCATCAATTGAAGAATTATGGAGGAATGAAATCAAGGAGTCAAGAAGAAAACAAAGTCAGATGGTTGAATGAAGGACATGTTCAGAAAATCCAAAGATATGTACACATATGTACATTAGCTGACTTATATCTTTGTTTAGTCATACACTTGTATATATTCATATATAAATATGTTGGAAAATGTCGGGCAAAGAGAGCAGAAGAAGATTAGAGAATAGGGAGAGAGAAATTAGTGTCATTAGACACATTGAAAGTGAGTGAATCATCTATCCTCACTTGTATGTAAATTTTCTGAAGAAATCGAGAAACTTGCGCCCGATGTTTAGCAGTCTGCTCCTTCTGTGTTTAATCTTTTGAGAAATCCTTCTGCACGTGTCTAAGTCCATAGCTAATCTATCTATGGCTAGAATTTGAGAGGTTAATTGAAATCAGGCTGAGAGAATTTTGATTAGGAACATTCATATGTAAGAATGTTCTAAGAGTCGTAAAATCTGGCGCACATTTCATCTTCAATGAAATGATCATTGCTCAGTCCACAGTGTAAAGTTTTACAAGTGAGGGCTTAAAATCTAAGTTGGAAGGTAATCCATCTATGGCTAAAAGATCTTGATCAAACGGGATTTACTTTGGGAGAACCAGTGCTAAGAAGTTGCAGGTGTCAAAGTCGCCATTGCAGAGAAGCTCTTTCAGACATAGGTAAAGTGTTTCACACATTTCTCAGTATGTACTCAATCTTTTTGAGAGATTTAACTTGGCAAAGTTGCGCAACCTTAAGTCGAAGTGTTGTGCATGTAAGACAATAGTTACGCAATATAACACAGGAGCAATAGCAGAGAAGATAACAGATATAGGAGAATCTCAACAATTTTTCTACTAGCAGCAAGTACAAAGATGATGGCGTTGTCCACCCGTGCGCTCTCAAGGTAGAGCTTAAATGGTGATCTAGACAACTCTAGATAGGGAGATACAAGGTAGAGGTATGCTGGCTCAACTCGGTGTCTTAGGTAGTGCAGAAGTCATGTATATATAGGATCATGGGTGGCCTGCCATGGACGGCAATACATGGGCGGCAGAGCGTGGGCGGCCACCGCCCGCGTAATTGCCATACACGGCTTAGACTGGTTGAACCGACCTAACAAATATAAATGTTTTCTGACTCCGACAGGGAATATTCCATGGAATATTCCCTTTACCGGACCCCACAATTGGGGACCCTGGTAACTCCCTTTCCTTATAATATCTTACATGGTCCAATATGACCTTCATCCAACATTCAAGTTGGGATTCCCATCAATTGGGTAATGCACGCTTGGCTTCTCCTCATAAAGGGGGCCTTACAAAATGTGCATACAATCATGAGGGGTAGACATTGATCATATACTAACAGTGCAAAGTTTTATCAAAAACTTTACAGGATTGATTAGTCAATGAGTGATTAATCTGCAGCAGACTTTTCTGAAGAAGCTGAATTTTTCAGAATAATCAATTTTCTGATAAATTGGTGAAAGTTCTCTAAGTTTGGTGGAGTCTAAGGTTAATCTTGATATAGAGGTGATCTAAATTCAAGGTTAACTTGTTCTTTTGGAGATTAACACTCTCCATCAGTGGTATCAGAGCAGGTTGTGTCAAAATTGAAGTGAAGGAGACTCCAACTAAATCTTTACATCTCGAAGGTGCAAAAGGTTAAAGTGTGAAGAAAGATTGAAGGAAGACATACAAAGAGTATCAAAAGGATCAGAAGGAGCAACATTCGAAGTAAAGGTACATTCATTATCTGTAAAGGTTAAAGTTTTGAGACTACAGGTGAAGCAAGGATGGGAGATAGTCTCCAAATTGAAAAGTTGGATAGAGAGAACTATCCAGCTTGGTCTATGAGGATGGAAGCTCATCTTATGAGCAAAGATTTGATAGCCTACATTACAGGTGAAGAAGAGAAGCCTAAATTCAGAGATCCTAGTGTTCCAACTAGGGAAGAATTGTCAGATCTAAAGAATTGGATGAAGAAGGATGCTCAAGCAAGGAGCATAATCTACATGGCAGTCAATGACTATTTGCTTCCTCACATTAGAGGACTTGAAAGTGCATGTGACATTTGGAATGCTTTGGAAGAGCATTTCCAAAATACAACCAAATCAAGGAAAGCTTCACTATGGGCAGAGTTTACTACTTTTAAGAAGAAGGCCTCACAATCAATCTCTGATTATGTGACAAAGATGAAGGACATTGCAGACTCTCTAGGTGCAGTGGATGAAGACATTGAAGAAGACAAATTGGTAAGACAAATACTCACAGGGCTAAGAGGAGATGAGAAGTGGAAGCCCTTCATTTTATCTACAGAACTTTCATTAGATCACTTTACTCCTGATTTGAATCAATTGTTAGGTCATATGCTAACTTTTGAGAATGATGTCAAAGGAGATGTTGATAAGAGTACAGGTCATGCAATGTATTCTAAAGACAAGAAGAAAGCTAACAAAGGGAAACAACAATCAGGTGAAGAAGAAGGTACATCAAACCAAGCAAATTTCATAAGAGGAAAAGGAAGTGGCAGAAGTAGAGGAAGAGGCAGAAACAACAAAGAGAATGCAAGAGCTTGTTGGATATGTGGTAAGACCAATCATCTATCTCATGATTGTTGGCATAATAATCAAAACAATGGTAATTATCAGAACTTTAATCAAAGAGCAAGAGGTGGTAGATTTCAGAGAGGAAACTTCAGAGGTAGAGGTGGTAGGAATTCTTTTGGAAGAGGTGGAGGAAGAAGCTTCCAAAATCAATCCTATAATAGCACCTACTACAACTATGCATCAGATCAAAAAGAGGACTCGACTCTCATTATGAATACTTGTGAAACCTCACATGAGGATATGAGAGTGTTTTATATTGATTCAGGATGTAGTAATCATTTGAGTGGAAATATTGCTTTGATGACTAACCTAGATCATAATGCAATTAATCATACAGTTCAGACAGGTGATAATACAAAGCATAAGGTAAAGTCAATTGGTTCAGTCAAAGCTAAGGATGGGAGCACTCTTCTGAGTAAGGTTCTTTATGTTCCCACAATTCCAAAGAATTTGATCAGTGTAGGTCAAATTGTGGAAAAAGGATATGAGGTAAGGTTTACCAATGATGGAGTTTATGTGGAAGACCCTAGTCAAGGGTATAAACAAATTATTGCAGGAAAGAAAGAAGGAAGGCTTTTCACATTGAAGGTACAAGGAAATGTTGGACATGCTATGTTCACATATGGAGAGCAAAAGGTGTCAGAATTGGATCTTTGGCACAAAAGACTTGGACACTTTAATGAAAGAGGTATTAAAGAAATGATTAACAATGATTCAGTGCTTGGATTGCCTAACATTGCAGGTCAACACATGACATACAGATGTGAGGCATGTCAATTAGGTAAGGCTCATAAGCAATCCTATTCCAAGCATGGATTTATGTATTCAGAAAGACTTGAATTGGTGCATACAGATGTGTGGGGTCCTTCAAAGGACTTTAGTATAAATGGTTCAAGATATTATGTCATATATGTTGATGATGCTACCAAGTGGATCACAATTTATGTGATTAAAGAAAAGTCAGAAGTGTTTAATACATTTAAACACTATCATGCATATGCAGAAAGGATTACAGGTCAAAAATTAAAGAGACTAAGGTCAGATGGAGGGGGAGAGTATTTTTCAAATGAGTTCAATGATTATTTGTGGAATGCAGGTATAAAGAGAGAAGTTACTTGCAGGTATTCTCCTCAACAAAATGGGGTAGCAGAAAGAAGAAATAGGACTCTTGTTGAGTTTGCAAGGTCCATGATGAAAGAGAAGAATTGTCCAAATTATTTGTGGGTAGAGGCTGTAAATACAGCTACATACTTGGTCAATAGATTGCCTTGTAAAGCTTTGCAGGGCATGACACCATATGAAGCTTGGTGGGGTAAGAAACCTACCTTAGATCATTGCAGAATATTTGGATGCTTGGCATATGCATATGTGCCATCTCAATTGAGGCATAAGTTGGATCCTAAGGCAGAAAAATATGTTTTCATTGGCTATGATGATAAGCAAATGGGATACAGGTTGTGGAGTCCATCCACAAAGCAATTTATTGTATCCAAGGATGTTACATTTGATGAGCAAGGTACTTGGTATGCAGGTAAATATAATATACATGCAGATGATGAAGAAGTAGTGGATCAAAGAAAAGGTAAAGCAAAGATTCAATTACTTGATGAAAGTGAGAACAATGAAGTACAGGTTGAAGTTGAAGAGAGGCCAAGGTTTGATCCAGAATGTGATGAACCAGAAACTTCAAGAAGTGCAGAAGTTAGAAGGTCATCTAGGCACAAATGGCAACCTACAAGGTATAGCTATGACACTTCATTCTTAACTACTAAAGATTATGCTTATTTGGTAAAAGCAGATGAAGACCCTTCTACATATGAAGAGGCCAAAGGGAAGAAGAATTGGGAAGATGCTATGCAAGAGGAGTATGATGCATTGATAGAGAATCAAACATGGGATTTGGTTCCTAAACCTAATAGTCAGAAAATCATTGGTTGTAAGTGGGTTTACAAGACTAAAAGATTTGCAGATGGAAGTGTGTCTAGGTACAAAGCTAGACTTGTTGTGAAAGGGTATGCACAGACATATGGAGTGGACTATGATGAGACTTATAGTCCTGTGGCAAAGATGACAACCATCAGGACACTCATAGCAATTGCTGCTTGCAAAGGTTGGAAGTTATCTCAATTAGATGTAAAAAATGCTTTCTTGAATGGTTACATTTCAGATGAAGTCTACATGGAGCAACCAGATGGATTCAAAGATCAAGTGAGTCCAAATTATGTGTGTAAGCTCAAGAGAGCTTTGTATGGGTTGAAGCAGGCCCCAAGGGCTTGGAATTATAGGCTTGTAAAATTCTTGAATGATCTTGAATTTCAAGCATCAAAGGCAGATAGTAGCTTGCTAGTCAAAGCAAGTGAAGATGGGTTCATTTATGTGTGTATTTATGTTGATGACATAATACTTACAGGAACAGATGATAAGGGAATACAAATGATCAAGAAGCAGATGGAGAAAGAGTTTAAAATCAGTGATTTGGGGAACCTATCATTCTTCTTGGGAATGGAGATCTCTTATACTCAACATGGAGTATATGTGACCCAAGAAAGGTATCTTAAAAATTTGCTAACCAAATTTAAAATGGAAAATTGCAGGGTTGCACCTACACCTTTGGAAGTGAATCACAAATTGTCTAGGTTTGGAGGAGAAGAGTTCAAAGATATGAAACTCTATCAAAGTTTGGTTGGTAGCTTGATCTATGCTACATTGACAAGGCCTGATTTATCATATGCAGTTGGTGTGCTTTCACAATTTATGCATTGTCCTAGAAAGGAACATTGGATTGCAGGACAAAGAGTACTTAGGTACATCAAGGGTACACTCAGAGAAGGGTTGTACTATGGATTTACTTCTGATACAAGAGTGAAGATATATAGTGATGCAGATTGGGCAGGTAATGTGGATGATAGAAGATCAACACATGGATACTTGTGCTATGTAGGAGACAAATTGATTTCATGGTGTTCCAAGAAGCAACATACAGTTGCTTTGTCATCTACAGAAGCAGAATATAAAGGTATGGTGGAAGCTGCAAAAGAGGTAATATGGCTAAAGACACTTATGAAGGTTTTTTATCTTGTTCAGAGTACTCCTATTATTTGTGGAGACAATATGAGTTCATTATACTTGGCAGCTAATCCTGTATTTCATGCTAGAACTAAGCATATTGAAATACAGTATCATTTTCTGAGAGAGAAGGTCATTGAGAAGGAGATTGAAGTCATACACACTCCTACAAAAGATCAACTTGCAGATATGATGACAAAAAGTCTAGATGGACCAAAACTACAAAGATTCAAGGATATGGCTGGAGTAAAGAAGATAGAGAAGAACCTCAATTAATGATTGAGGGGGAGCTGTTGGTGCATGACAATCATCAATTGAAGAATTATGGAGGAATGAAATCAAGGAGTCAAGAAGAAAACAAAGTCAGATGGTTGAATGAAGGACATGTTCAGAAAATCCAAAGATATGTACACATATGTACATTAGCTGACTTATATCTTTGTTTAGTCATACACTTGTATATATTCATATATAAATATGTTGGAAAATGTCGGGCAAAGAGAGCAGAAGAAGATTAGAGAATAGGGAGAGAGAAATTAGTGTCATTAGACACATTGAAAGTGAGTGAATCATCTATCCTCACTTGTATGTAAATTTTCTGAAGAAATCGAGAAACTTGCGCCCGATGTTTAGCAGTCTGCTCCTTCTGTGTTTAATCTTTTGACAAATCCTTCTGCACGTGTCTAAGTCCATAGCTAATCTATCTATGCTAGAATTTGAGAGGTTAATTGAAATCAGGCTGAGAGAATTTTGATTAGGAACATTCATATGTAAGAATGTTCTAAGAGTCGTAAAATCTGGCGCACATTTCATCTTCAATGAAATGATCATTGCTCAGTCCACAGTGTAAAGTTTTACACAAGTGAGGGCTTAAAATCTAAGTTGGAAGGTAAGCCATCTATGGCTAAAAGATCTTGATCAAACGGGATTTACTTTGGGAGAACCAGTGCTAAGAAGTTGCAGGTGTCAAAGTCGCCATTGCAGAGAAGCTCTTTCAGACATAGGTAAAGTGTTTCACACATTTCTCAGTATGTACTCAATCTTTTTGAGAGATTTAACTTGGCAAAGTTGCGCAACCTTAAGGCAAAGTGTTGTGCAAAGTTTTATCAAAAACTTTACAGGATTGATTAGTCAATGAGTGATTAATCTGCAGCAGACTTTTCTGAAGAAGCTGAATTTTTCAGAATAATCAATTTTCTGATAAATTGGTGAAAGTTCTCTAAGTTTGGTGGAGTCTAAGGTTAATCTTGATATAGAGGTGATCTAAATTCAAGGTTAACTTGTTCTTTTGGAGATTAACACTCTCCATCAAAGGAAAGGAAAGGCAAAAGTAAAAGTGTATGAAGAAAGTATTGATGATGTTGATTCTAAAAGTAGATTGCATGATTATGTAGAGGAAGGGCCAAGATTTGATCCAGAATCAAATGAGGCTGAAACTTCGAGAAGTGCAGAAATCAGAAGATCTACAAGGGAAAGGAAAGAACCTATAAGGTATAGTTATGATACATCTTTTCTAACAACAAAAGATTATGCTTACATTGTGAAGACAGAAGAAGATCCAACCACTTATGAAGAAGCCAAAGGTAAACAGAATTGGGAGAAGGCAATGCAGGAAGAGTATGATGCTCTACTTGAAAATGAAACTTGGGAATTAGTACCAAGACCAAAGAATCAGAAAGTCATTGGATGTAAGTGGGTATATAAAACAAAGAGGTTTGCAGATGGTAAGGTGTCTAGATACAAGGCTAGACTTGTGGTCAAAGGTTTTGCCCAAACTTATGGGGTAGATTATGATGAAACCTTTAGTCCTGTTGCTAAAATGTCTACAATTAGAACATTGATTGCTATTGCTGCTTGTAAGGGATGGAAATTATCACAATTGGATGTGAAAAATGCATTTCTAAATGGATACATTGCAGATGAAGTATACATGGAGCAACCAGAAGGTTTTATGGATTCAATTGGATCAGATTATGTGTGTAAGCTCAAGAGAGCTTTGTATGGGTTGAAGCAGGCTCCAAGAGCTTGGAATTACAGACTTGTCAAGTTCTTGAATGAATGTGGATTTCAAGCATCAAAGGCAGATAGTAGCTTGCTAGTGAAGGCAAGTGAAAATGGATACATTTACATGTGCATTTATGTTGATGATATTATTGTTACAGGAACAGATGCTCAAGGAATCAATGAACTCAAAAGGCAAATAGAGAAGGAGTTCAAGATAAGTGATTTGGGAAACTTATCTTATTTTCTAGGAATGCAGATTGAGTATACTCAACATGGAGTATATGTTTCACAAGAGAGGTATTTGAAGAATCTTCTAGTCAAGTTTAACATGGAAGATTGCAAGACTTCAACTACACCATTGGAGGTAAATCATAAATTAAGCAGGTATGGAGGTGAAGAATTCAATGATATGAAGAAATATCAGAGTTTGGTAGGTAGTTTAATCTATGCTACCTTGACAAGACCAGATTTATCATATGCAGTAGGTGTGTTGTCACAATTTATGCATTGTCCAAAGAAGACTCATTGGATTGCAGCCCAAAGGGTACTCAGATATATCAAAGGAACCCTAAGTGAAGGTTTGTACTATGGTTTCACTTCTGACACAAGAATCAAGGTATTTAGTGATGCAGATTGGGCAAGTGACTCAGATGATAGAAGGTCTACTCATGGGTATCTCTGTTATATTGGAGATAAATTAGTTTCTTGGTGTTCAAAGAAGCAACATACAGTTGCTTTATCATCCACAGAAGCTGAGTATAAAGGAATGGTAGAAGCTGCAAAAGAAGTGATATGGTTGAAGACTTTGATGAAGAGTTTTGAGACTGATCATAGTACTCCAATTATTTTTGGAGATAATATGAGTTCTTTGTATTTGGCAGCTAATCCTGTTTTTCATGCCAGGACTAAGCACATAGAGATTCAGTATCATTTCTTGAGGGAAAAGGTACTTGATAAAGAGATTGAAGTGATGTACACTCCAACAAAAGAACAAGTGGCAGATATGATGACAAAGAGCTTGGATGGACCTAAGCTACAGAGATTCAAAGAGATGGCAGGAGTGAAGAAGAATGGAATAATCACAATTAGTGATTGAGGGGGAGCTGTTGGAACAAGCCAATCACAAATTGATGATTATACAGATCTTGAAGAATGCTTATGGTCAGAATGAAGTGAAGGAAGACACTTGAGAAATTGAAGGAGATTTCAGAATGATGTCTTGTACACATATGTACATATATGTGGAAATTCTTGTAATCTGAGTAGAACTAAATCTTAGAATGACAAGGAGTAGTATCATAGACGCGAGATAAGTCTAAATTCATGTATATATAAGTTAGTGATGACAAGAAATGTATGTAAGAGTCATTTTGTAGATGACAAATGTGTTAGAGATGTGTAGAGAGTTTTTTCCCAGAAAATAGCGACGGGTTTTTCTCTGAGTGCTCTCTGTCTGATCATGTGGATCAAGATTCCTTTTGTACACATCTAATTGAGAAGCTAATGAAGCTATGTCTAGAGTTTCAGAATCTAATTCCTCTCCTACTGTGAGAATGATCAATAGGAACATTCATATGTGGAATGTGAAAACTGAAGTCTGAGAGTAGCGCACTTTTCCGTCTCAGTGTTTTGCTTAGATCTGAGTGTATACTGTAAAGTTTTTGATGAGTGAGCACTTAAAATTTAAGTTAGGAGATAGGGAAGCTATGGCTAAAAGCATTTAGCAAAACGGGTTTTGTGTTGAGAGAAATCAACTTAAGAAGTTGACTATGTCGAAGGCGCTACTTCTGGAAGACGGTTATGACATATCTTTGATCTTAAGGATCAAATTAAATTTTTGATGATTAGTTTTGAGAACTAATGATTAGTATGATTGCGCAAAGATATTGCGAATACTTGTGCATCATTTGCTTGAAGAAATTTGAAGTTTTGTGCAGGTAATGAAGTTGATTTCTGAAGCAGACTTTCTGAAGTAGATACTTCCTCACTCAGAGAAGTGTTGATGAAAGATTTGGTAAAGAAGGACAATGTTCTTGTAAAGTTTGGTGTATAACTGACATAGAAGTGTTCTTAAGTCAGTATAGATCAAACCTTTGGAGATTAAGAGGTCTCCAACAACTTTATGACTACATTCATAGAAATAAAAAAGAGACTAGGTTAGACCAGAAACATGGGAGGAGGGAAAAAGGATCTGAGAATAACATACATACTTATTGAGCTCAGTCACCATCTCCTCCAGGCTTAACTCCTTGGATATTACCCTTGACAAAGTTGATATAATCAATGTATCATCCTTGATTCCTTGAAGGGCCCTCCATGGTGTCAGCTTCATGTCCTCAGGAGCCTCTTCAATTGAGACGTCAACTTTCCTTCCCTTTCCCTTCAGATCAACCTGTGGGTCTAGCCTCGACTTCCGTTGCTTCTGGCCCTTGACCTCCTTGTTCTCCCACATTGTGAAAATTTTATCCTACAGATCCCAAATCTCACCTGATCTGAATGCCAGTTGAAACCATGGATCATATTTCCTCAAAGCATCAGACTTTCTATTCTCATCCAGTGCAATTCCAACCTCAATAAGGCATTGCTTTCGTAGATTGGGATGCATTCTTCCAGCTTCCTTCACAAGACAATTTTCATATTCATGGTGGAAGAATCGAATTCTCTCTATGGAGGAAATTTTTTGCCTATAGTCATTGTCATTGTTGTGATCCCAAGCAAGAAGCTTGGCTTTCTCAGTTGTAAGACCAGCATATATCTTACACTCTGCATACCTAAAGAAAAATGTGGTAGGGTGCTCCTTCACTAGCTGTCTATGGGCCTCTGCAGAGTGTGAACCTCCAATCACATAATAAGTATAATCCTCAAACAAACCCTCATTGAACTCGTCCACAGAGCTGCACTCATTCGGATCCACCATGACAAGGAATGGCACAACAGTAGCATGAGGATTTATTTTCATTTTCTTCTTAAGATTCTGCACGTGCAAATTGTGTGGCTCCCTGATCTCAAGGGGCCTCCTCCCTATGACTAGATCTATTGGTGGCCTGTGGATGATATTGATTGGTAGGTGGAACAACTGCCCCTTCTTCACAACTTTTCTTCTAGCTATGTCCTCCCTCATCTTGTTCTGATCAGTACCAAGAACACCCGAGGCAAACTCTCCACCAGGTGCAACAATTATATCCTTAGAGCTAGAGCTTGAGTCAGAAGACTCCTCTTCTGCAATTCTCTTCTTTTTCTTTTGGAACTTTTTTTGCACGCTTTGCTTACCCCTTGCCTTTAGAGGGGTTGTCATCTTCTGTTGTGTTGGCATGATGTTGCCCTAGATCCATGGCATCAAGTCCTTGATAAGATTCACTGAGTCCCTGCATATCTCAGCTAGCCCATCTGGAACACAGCACTCTGGGCACAAGAAATCCATCTTGCATATAACATTTCTTAAACCTTTCGATGTCTCTACCAAGAAAAGGAGGTTGTCAGAATCCTCATCTTCATAATCCAGTTTGTACACAAGGCCATACTAAAAATCTTGTGTTGTCGTGATCTTTCCTCTCCCATATGCCCCTGCGAACACAAGAAGGACTGCATTCTTTTCTTCAACATACTGAAGGCACCACTCCAGATTTGTCATGTCCGGCAGTGGACGATCTGTCCTTAAGACCTCTGCGTCCCTCGACCTATCCTTCATAGTTGTATCATCCTCAGGAATTTTGATGCTACTCTGTCCACCAAACGATATTCCTAGCGGGTTGCTCGCCTTCTCAGAGGATAAGGATGCAATAATTTTCTTTGGTTTTGCTTGGTGACCAATGCCTTTGTCACGTTGCTGATCACTAGAGCTCATGGTGACTCTCAGCTTCTTGAAGGGCCTCTCACTCTTGGACTCCGCATTCCTGAAGGCGCTTGGAAATATCAGCTGATACGTAAATGTGGTTTTCAAAGGCCCAAGTCGATGCCAGGCTTCGACTTGAACCTAAAAGTCGATGCCAGGCATCAACTTTGCACCCTAAAGTCGATGCCTGGCATCGACTTTCAGGCCAACTTCGATGCCAGGCAAGTCGATGCATGGCATTGAATTTTAGGTGCAAGTCGATGCCAGGCATCAACTTTGTGTGCAAGTCGATGCCAGGCATCGACTGTTACGTGCAAGTCGATGCCAGGCATCGACTCTTACGTGTAATTCGATGCCAGGCATTGACTTGCACCGAAAAGTCGATGCCTGGCATCGACTTGCAACCTCAAGTCGATGCCTGGCATCGAATTGCACCTGCAAGTCAATGCCTGGCATCGACTTGCACCCTCAAGTCGATGCCTGGCATCGACTTACACCTAAAAGTCGATGCCAGGCATCGAGCTGTACCCTCATTGGATCTACATTTTTAGAGCTAAGAAAAATAAAAACCTAGAAAGCAGACTCTTTACACAAACATACAAAGGGAATCTTTTAGGAATCTTTTTTTATGGTATGATTTTGTCTACCTCTTGGTACTCTTGCCAACATTCTTCTTCTCCATCAGAGTTGCCTTGCTGGTATGCTGAGCTCTGTGCTCCATGGCTATCTGTGCTATGTTGCTGTCTCTTGCTCGTGGATTTTGAAAATGAGAATGATCTCCTCCTCTGCTATTTATAGGCAATTGGGTAACTTGAACCAGAGACTAATTGGATCTAACTGAATGAGTCTAGTTGCTAACTATATCTGTCAACTTATCTAACCAGGGAATACCACTCACACAAATAGGCTGTTTCAGAGCCACTTTAATGAAATATTCATAGAACCTTGCAACTATTTATATACATTTGCATGGAAATTACACTTCAATGGCAAGAGTATGGTATGTACATGAGGATGTCTAATCTCATGTAGAAATTTTTTCTTAGAATCTCTTGCTTGGGAGAAAATCAAGTCTAAGTTGTGTTGAATATGGGAGATTAATGACATCTTTATAGTGTTATCCTTCTCACTTTAGTTCATATTCACATTTATCTTGTAACACATTGTTGAAATGGAAAATCAATGTATGAATAAATGCTCAAGTAAAGAGCTCTGGGGTAATTTTGACAAAATATGTTGGTAATTTCAACAAAATAGCTTGGTAATTTCAAACGTCACTCATTGTCTTTGCATTCAACGTTCAGAAAAGTCGTAGATTCAAAATTCGTTTGAAAATCTTCTGTAACAAGCATATACTTAATTCTTACATATACTTTTCCATATACTTCTTACATATAGATTTCTGTGTACCTCTTTTACACATAATTCTTTTTTAATATACTTTCATCCACCTCTTTGAGATCTAGCCAAGACCACAATAAAACCTAATCCTTGAAATCTTAACCAAAGGTAAAATTTCTTCTTGTATAGTCTTCAATGGCACTACTCCAAACAATTTTAATATATAATCCAGTTGGAACTCAACTTGGATATATTTTGATTCACTCACAATGCTAAGACTCAATGACTCATATCTAGTTAGAAATCAACTGTGTTTCTCATTTCAAAAGTGAATCAAATCTTTGGTTCCCTTATTAGTGTATATTTGAGTAATTAAGTGATTTGATGTAATTTGATGTTTAATGTCATTTAATGTACTTTAATAAACTTTTGATTTCATATCTTCTTGATGTGACATTTGATGTGACATCTTCACTTGATCTCGGATTTCTACTTATTTAAAAAGGTCATCCATCTTCAGTCTTCTGTGAAATCAGTGAAGGTGAGCTCAATCTTTTCAGTGGATGCTTGGGCATCAACTTCCTCTGCTCATATTGATACAGTTTCGGATTCATTGTTCTCAGTTGACCCTTTCCACAGAAGTGATGATCCCTATGATTTAGAACGTGCTGATGATTCCATGTTTTCTGTTGAGTCATTTAAGTTATCCAATTCACAGTGCAATGCTGCTCAACCAAATGCACCTCTTGATCTCCCATCTGATCCAGCCATTGATCTCCCTTTTGACTCAAGTGCATGTGGAGCAACAGAAAAGCAAAGCAAGCTCAATCTACGATTTAAAAGAAGGCCTCGTGAAGTAAGTCAAAAAAGATTTAAATTTCTTACTTTAGATAGACAGATTGCATTGGATATTGTGAAGCATTGTTGTGGTTTGAAATGTTTGTACAATTTAGGAATGAAGAAACTAAGGCACCTAAGAGAAAAATTCCTCCATTTAGATAGTGAAAGGCAGGATATATACCTTGTTTCTCGCATGCAAACGATTGAGGATAACATGTCAGTAACACGTGTTGGTTTTGAATATTTCTTTAGTCAAGGGATGCGATGCTGTAGGGTTGCATTTAAAATTGCAATGGGTGTGGGAAATTTTAGAATACATAGGGTTCAACAAGGGCTTTTGAATGGGGATCTCATTTTGGATACGTTCCATGTTGGGACCAAAGGATCTGTTGGACGTCATGCAATGAATTGGATGATGAACTATTTTAGCTTGCATTGTGAGGTTATGCCTACAACTGGAAGGTTGCACTTGTCAGATAACTTTACTCGTCGAGAGGTATTTCAAATATATAGAGAAGACATGGAAAATAGAAATGAGAAGTATGTGTTGTATCGTCACTTTACTCGATTATGGAAGGAAGAGTTTAACAATGTTTCTATTCCTCATAAAGTTAGAATGGGTGAATGTTCAGTTTGCGCCACTTTGAAAAACATGGCAAAAAGGGCTACAACACCACAGGAAAAGAATAATTTTAAAAACCTTCTTAACAACCATCGTGAGAGTCAAGCTTTAGAGAGAAAGAAAGCAATTCATCATCGAAGTAAAGCACTCAGAAATTCGGAGCGTTATATGTGTTTGTTGATCGATGGTATGGATAAAAAAAAAACTTGTTTGCCACATTTTTATCGCATCCCTAAGGACATTGGAGATGAAGTCCTTGTGCAAATGCATTTGGTTGGTGCTTTGGTATACAATGGAACTGTAATGTCCAAGGTTTTCTTCACATATCCGAATGTGCATAATGATCCAAACCTTACAGCTACTGTCATTCATCGTGTTTTGCAATCATGGAAGGGTCTTTTGCCACCAACTCTATATTTGCAACTAGATAATACTGCAAGAGAGAATAAAAATTCTACAGTCTTTGGATATTTAAGCATGCTTGTTGAAAAACAGGTATTTCAGAAGGTTAAGGTAAATTTCCTTCTGGTTGGCCACACTCATGATCACATTGATCAAATGTTCAATACTTTCTCTAAGAAGTTGGCACGTAACACTGCTTTTACTCTTACGATTTTATCGGAGCTGATTTCAGAAGCATATACTCCAAAACCAGAAGTTCAACACCTCACACAGATTTATGACTTTAAGCACTTTTGCTCAATGGGCCTTGATAACAGTGCTAAGGTTTTGGCTCCATTGCACAATATTAGTTTCAACCATGTATTCTTGATGAGGAGGGTTGATGAAATAACCCTTTTATTTGCAAAGCAGTATTCATCTTCTCTTGGGTGGGAGCCTAAAGAGGGATGCAGATTCTTATTGCAGGTTCCTAATTTGTCTACTGTAACAGTGTATGGTGCAGAACAATCACCATATGAAGATAAAAACAATACAGAAAGATGTGGAAATGTGGTTGATCAAAGTAAAAGTTGGATGCATGCACTCATTGAAAAGAAGAGACATATTGAGCGTGCAAAAAAATATGCTGGAGATCAAGATGTATCTTGGTGGGAGGACTTTTTCAATCATCAAGAAGAGATTATACAGTATACAATTGCAGGTCACTGGCCAGTTGATGTTCCATTCACATGGGATTTTTGTACACAAAGATCCGTGAATGTGGCCCAAGCATGTAATGCAGATGCACTTCAAAGTTTTATACATCCACCAGAAAGAAATATTTATGTAGGCCCAAGGATGACAAAACAGGCAGAAGCAAGATGGCAAGGAAATTTAATAGAGATAAATGTTGGAACACTTATTGCAATACTTGCTGATGGTGATGAGGCTACCTGACCATTTTGGATTGCAAAGGTTTTAGAGATAACTAAAGATATTGATCAGAGAAGAATAGAGGCTTTGATGGTGCATTGGTATTACACTAAAAGTAGTAGTGCATTCACAGGTAAATATAACTTAGAAATGGTATGTGATACTAAACGAACAGGTTCAAAAAAGAAAAAGAATATTCGAAGCACATCCACTCTTAAAATGGATGATATAGATATTCTTGTTTATGATTTTTCCTTGACAAAAACAGGTCACTTGAGGAAAGCAACCATCAACATGATAAAACAAAAGCTTCCAGATGTATGTGGTACAGGAAATCATAGGCAAACAAGAAGAGTTGTGCATGATCCTGCAGAATTTGGTATGTACGTGGATGAAGATAGAGCTCTTGTGGATATAGAAGAAGAAGAAGAGAGCTCTCAACAGTATGAGACTGAATCAAGTGCATCAGATGATGAGGGTGTAGACATAGATCGACATAGTTGTGAGTTGCATTGAAGCTCTCAGACATTTTTAGTGCTTATGTAAATGCCTCGAAGTAGTTTGGTTAATGAAACCATGTTTTGTAGCAATTTTGAATAACAATCAGATATCCACCCATTAAAAATATGTCTAAAATGTTATTTTTGTATAAGAACTATTCAGTTCTACATTCTTTATATAGATTTTAGACATGTCAATGTCTTATCATATAGATTTTGGACATGTCAATGTCTTATCATATACATTTTGGGACATGTCAATGCCTTATATAGTGAAATTTTGACTACATTTTGAGCTCTTTTTTTATGAGAAAATGACGAAAAATGTCAAAAAATCACATGTTTTCACCTCATTTTTGTAATATATGTATACTGGTATAAAGGAATCTCAAACATAAGCTACCATTTGCTTGATTTTTGACGAGAGTGTTCTCTTTTTACGACATAGTTCTCGTTTGTTACGACTCCTTGTTGGAATACTTAGTACACTCACTAAGATTCCCAAATATGCATTGAGATTAGTTAAGTCCTTTGGAACATCATTGACAAAAGTCTGTTACAAAATCGATAAGTTTGAAGATCAAAAATCATGAGAAACCTTTTCTTTTTGGATGAGAAGCACTCAAAGATTTGTTTAGTACTCACGTCATCATACAAATTATCAAGAGATATTTTGCATACTCTCAAGTAAAGTGTTAGGCAAACCAAAAAAATTTATTTCATGAATTTAGATTTACTATGTAGTGAGATATAAGTTTAAGAAGTTTGGTGGGTCATCCGAACTTCTCACAAAGATGAAGATGTATAGACATAGTCACATATAAACATTCATATCTCATGATTTATAGTAAATAATGTTGATGACACTTTGTATACAAACTCAAAGAGTTCTAGCTAAGTGATCCAAGTGATAGAACAGACATTAAGCACATAAACATTCAGACTTTAATTGGAGAAGATAACTGAGTAGCTCAGAGTACTACAAAAGTAAATAGAGAATGACAAATCAAGGGAAATGAATCATAATGTGTATTGATATTGCACATATGATAGAAAGGATTTGTGTAGGACTTCTCTCACTTCAGGATACTACAATGTATGCTCAAGAAATCAATTCTAATCACTCTATAAATGCACTACTTCCCACGACTAGAGAGATGGTATTTATATACATTTTGTTTTCTTGAAGGTAGTTGGATCTTCCAACTAAAAGGTAGCCCTAATTCCTAGGATCAGTTTGAATTTGAATTCAAAGGAAAGTAGTTATTTTTGGCTTCCTTCAATTTAATTCTACCTTTTAACTAAGGTAATATAAAGGATTAAGATTTGAAACCTTAAACAAATGTTCCAAGTGATTTACATCTATGCGTGATGAATTTTAGAGAAATCCAAAGAGCATAGATCAAAGTTTTAGGCTTCATCCTTTCACCAATCGGCCATCTCTTTTTCTTGTGCCAAGGAAGATACATGATATGGAAATCTCTTACCAAGATCTTGAACTTAGAAAAAAAAATAAACTAGAAACAAGAAATACTTGGTGAAACAATTAGATGCTTTTCTACCTTGTGGCATGCCATCACAGAGGAAGTGCCCTTGAAGATATGGAAAGAAATATGTGTGTTCAAATGGGATGCCCATATGAGAGAATGGTTGATTGAGAAATCCCTAGGCCTGCTAGGGAGAAGAATATGTAATTGTAAAAATTCTCTACCTTTTAGACACCATATGATTTTTTTCTTCCAAAACAAAAAGATTGAAAGCAAGTGGGTCGTTTATGAGGGTGGCAAACAAATTATTAACCTACTTAGTAAGTCTATTTAAACCATTAGTCTCCCACCAAATCACGAGTCTCCTTCCACTAGAATTATTATGTCATTTTACATGATTTAAAGCATAACATCTTCAACATATGGTCTAATTTACTCCTACAAAGTTTCATCTATAATGATTCAATCTATTGTCAAATATTAATCCAACATTGCTCATTGGTGTGTGACTATCAAGGCTCGTAAAAGTTGGGGAGTATATTCAACCTGCTAAACATAATTCTTTGCATATAATTCATCATTTTAGATGATTCCACTCATGAATGGTAGCTTGCTAAGCTAATTAAATTTCCCCAAAGGGAATTTTACTAATTTTTGTGGTACTCAGAGAATTGTATAGAACATTGAGCAGGTGTCTCAACCAAAGTTTTGTGCATTGGAACATATGCCTACCTATCTGTTTTGATCCTATCATTTGTGCATCATCTTCAACGCAACATATATGATCATTTATGGTTATTAGCTAGCTAAGAAGGCCCAAAACACTCTCCAACCATCACTTATAATAGGTGTGAAGCAGGTTTTAGCTACACCAACTCATCTCTTGTGATTATCCACCATCTCTACAACAATGGTATCAGAGCAAGCACAATCAAGATGGGAGATGGTTTTCTATCGTTCATTGAAAAATTAGACAAGAACAACTACTCAGCCTGGTCCCTAAGGATGCAAGCATACCTTCAAGGGAGAAGCTTGTATGGATATATCGGAGGAGATGAAGACATGCCAATCTTCAAGAGCAAGAATCAACCAACAAGGGAAGAGCAACAGAGGCTAACCACATGGTGTGCAAATGATGCTATTGCAAGGTCATAATTACTAAACTCAATCTCTGATTTCTTGTTACCATGTGTTAGAAATTTTAAGACCTCCCAAGAGACTTGGGAAGTGCTTTCATCATACTTCTCCTCCAACACAAGAGGTAGGAGGAATCAATTGTGGATGGAATTCACAACTCTCAAGAAGCAATCAAAGCAAGGAGTGGTAGACTATGTAACCAAAATGAAGGATGTTGCAGACGAACTTGCAAGAATTGGAGAAAAGATAGAGGAAGAGTACATAGTCACGCATATTATCAATGGAATTAAAGATGATGGCAAGTGGGAATCCTTCACTAGTGCAATGGAGCTCTATATGGATATGTAGATACCTGATCTCAACACTTTGATGGCACAACTCTTCCCCCATGAAGCAAAACACAACAAAAATGATGATAACTCAGGAGGTAACCAGTCTTGTGTCCTTTATACAGATAAGAATAAAGTTAAGGATAAAGCTTAAACTAAGAAAGAGGATGAAGAGTCTAGTACCTCTCAAGCTAATTATGCAAGAAGAGGAAGAGGTGCTAGAGGTAGGGGTAGAGGAGGTAAGCAAGGTAGGGGGAGACCCTACAATAATTCACCATGCAACATATGTGGTCTCAACAACCACACTAGTGAAGAGTGCTATAGAAATACACGAAAGGGGAAGAGGCCTGCATAGAGGAAGCTCTCGACAAACTAGAGGAAGGTATAACAATGGTGGATGAAATTACAACCATAACTATAGTCAAGGCTATAAAAACAACAAAAACTATCAAGGAGGCTTTAGAAGAAGAAGGGACTTCAATAACTACACTGTAGATCAAGAAGATTCTCTGCTCATCATGAACATGAAATCCAATCAAGCTAAAGATGATGTGCATCTCTTTTACATTGACTCAGGTTATTCAAATCATGTGGCAAGGAATGTAGAACTATTATCTGATCTTGAAGAGCCAAAGGGAAATTTTGAGGTACAAACAAGTGATGACACCAAGCATTCAGTCAAGCAAATTGGAAATGTTAAGACATCTAATAGTAGTATGAACCTTTTGAGCAAAGTTTTGTATGTGCCTACCATAACCAAAAATCTAATTAATGTTGGGTAGATAGTAGAGAAAGGTCTATAGGTGAGGTTCACCAAGCATGGAGCATATGTGGAAGACCCCCAACAAGGATTCAAAAGGATAGCCAAAGGTGATAAGTCATGTAGATTATTTACTTTTGACATTAAAGACACAAGGAACATAGCACTATTCAGTTATAGAGACCAAACCCTATCAAAGATGGAAATATGGCACAACAGGCTAGGACATAGGAGAGAGAACTCTGAAGCAAATTTGTAGGGATCAAAGTTTGCTTGGCATTCCCAATGTGATCAAGGAGCACATGATTTACAAATGTGGAGCACGCGAATTTGTTAAAGCTCACAGGAAACAATTCAATAGGAAAGGATACATCCATGAAGATTATTTGGAGCTTGTACACCCTAATGTGTGGGGTCCTAGCAAAGATTCATCCATCTCAGGTTCAAGGTACTATGTCTCTTTTATTGATGATTACAGTAGGTGGAAAATTCTCTATTTTATGAAGCATAAGGATGAGGTGTTTACATGTTTGAGAAAATATTTACGACAAGTTCAAAATCAAACAGGAAAGAGCTTGAAGAGAATCAGGTTTGATGGAGATGGTGCATACTTTTCACATGAGTTGATCTATTTCTATAGGACAGAGGCATAAAGAGGGAAGTAACAACTAGGTATACTCCTAAATTGAATGGAGTGGTAGAGAGAAGAAATAGGTTAATTGTTGAGGCAACTAAGTCTATGTTAAATGAGAAACAATTAACTAATTATTTATGGGCAGAGGCTATTTCTATAGCCACCTATTTGGTTAATAGGCTTCCATCCAACTCATTAGATGGTCTGACAACATATGAAGCTTGGAATGGTAGGAGAACCTCATTGGATCATTGCAAGATATTTTGGTGATTGCCGATGCATATATCCCATCACAAAGCAGAGGGAAACTTGACCCTAAGGCTGAGAAGTGCATATTCATTGGGTATGATGAGAATCAAAAGGG
This sequence comes from Ceratopteris richardii, assembly GCA_020310875.1. NCBI lineage: Eukaryota > Viridiplantae > Streptophyta > Polypodiopsida > Polypodiales > Pteridaceae > Ceratopteris > Ceratopteris richardii. Next base: position 51,757 of record MU260995.1, read on the forward strand.
AAATAGACTCTATAATTCCACTAAAAAGGCATTAATAGTTAGTAGGGATGTAGTCTTTGATGAGAATAATTCTTGGTTTGAAGATGATTGCAGGAAAGTCAAATTAACATATGACTTGGAAAATGATTTTTCAACCCTAACTCAAGAAGACCAACACCAAGCAGAGGACATCAACTCAGATGATGAGGAGCATATTGATTTCAAAGCTTGGAAGTCAAGAGGCAAGTTCAAATACAAACAATTAGAGGATATACCTGATTCTTCCAATCAAGCTTTAAGGAGATCACAAAGAGAAAGTAAGAAGCCCATAAGGTATGGATATGATACATCCTTAGTCACAAAGCACTTTCTATGCATCACTAAAGATTCAATGGCATAAGAGCCTCCTTCATTTGAAGACGCTAAGAAGAAGAAAGAGCAGAGAGAAGCCATGCACGAGGAAGTGGAAGCATTTCAGGAAAACCACACTTGGGACCTAGTTCCCTAGAAACCAGATATGAAGGTAATGGGTTCAAGATGGATATACAATGTTTAAGAGAAAAACTATGATGGTTCTATAAACAGGTAGAAGGAAAGACTAGTGGCAAAGAGATTTGCCCAAACACATGGAGTAGATTATGATAAAACATTTTCACATGTGGCAAAGATGCCAACAATCAGGGTATTGGTAAGTCTTGCTGCATTCAAAAATTGGAATTTATATCAGTTAGATGTCAAGAATGCATTTTTAAATGGTTGGATATAAGAGGAAGTGTACATGGCACAAACACCATGTTTAGAAGATGAAGAAAAATCAAGATATGTATGCAAGCTTAGAAAATCACTCTATGGTCTCAAACAAGCTCCTAGAGCTTGGAACCATAGACTTGTTACTTTTTTGCAGGATCAAGGCTTTGTAGCAAGCAAGGCACAATCTTCTTTATTTGTGAAGAAGAATAAATTAGACATCATCTACTTGTGTGTTTATGTAGATGATATCATTATTACAAGAAATGATTATGATGGTATCAAGTAGGCAAGGCTCAATTGATGAAGGAATTCAAAATCACTGATCTAGGGTTGTTAACCTATTTCCTTGGTTTAGAACTTGTGTATATAGATTTAGGTATATTCATCACACAAAGAAAGTACATAAATGTTATGTTGGTAAAATTTAAGATGGAGAACGATAAAGTTGCAGGTATTCCTATGGAGATCAATCATAAGCTAAGTTCACATGAAGATGAAACAGTTGATGATATTACAGGGTATCAACAAGTTGTGGGTAGTCTTAATTATGCTAATTTGACAAGAGTATTGTTGGTGCAAATGTTCAAGCCAACACATTTGGCTTAACATGGAAGACATTGTGTGGAACTAGCACTTGATGATTCATGTGAACTATAGCTTGTAACTAATTGATCATTTACCATTGTAAAACATTAATTCTTTGGAGAATCTTGTAAAAGCTTATACCTCGTGGAGTTAGGAAAAATATAAGCTACAACTTCAAGTTGAGGGAATATCTCCTAAATTAGTGGAGTCACTTTTTGATTGGAGCCAAATTTTTCATTCAAAATTCAAACTTAGAAGTAACATATGTAAAAGACTTTGTAAAATCTTGCGGAGTGTGACTCATTCAGAACTCAACCTTTCATCACTTGTAGAACTTGAGTAGCTCAGACTATAGCTCACTCAATTCATCAGTATTGAGCATCATTACAATGCCAATGACTCTGTACAATTATGTTCTATAATACATGTAACTCATTGTGAATACTCAACGATTTTACATAACCTTGGGTTGTTGGAACTAGGTTGAAGTATAATTTCTGTTGTAAAAATTTCAAGGCATTTGGCACAGGCATGAGAGAGAAATCACCTTTGAAGTGCTCATTGGTCATCTACTGGTTGTTCCCTAAAATATCGAGGGTAAGATCTGATTTGCTAAAGTTATTTCTTAGAGCATAGTTGATCATTTTAAATGATTCCACTTGCAATAGTTAGCTATCTAAGCTAATTGATATCCCTCAAAAGGAATTTTTCCTATTGTTACTGTGCTATGAGCTTTGAGTAAAAAGTCCAGCAAGTGTATGGACTAAAATAACAAGTTTTTCAACACTAGTTATTCTTGAACTAGTCTGTTTTGGATTAATTGTTTCAAGTATCAATTACAAAGTACATAGGTAATTTCTTGGTGTCATTTGCAAGCTAAAAGGGCCTACTTTATAACTTTGAAGTGCATCAGGGTTGGTACAAAGTAGGTTTTAGTAGTACCACCTCACTTCCTTGCGATATCCACCCATCTCTTCCAACAAGTAGATATTGCATATGCTATGAGTACATTGATTAAATTCATGCATGTACCAAGGAAGGCACACATGGAAGCTGCAAAGAGGGTGCTTAAGTACCTAAAGGGTACAATGAATGAGGGATTATTCTATCCCTTCACTTCTGACACAGATATAAAGTTATATTCTCATGCAGATTGTGCTGGCTCCAAGGATGATAGGAGGAGCACTTTAGGGTACCTATCTTTTGCACGTTCAAAACTCATATCATGGTCATCCAAGAAGAAACCAATTATGGTCTTATCTTCCACAGAAGAAAAATATAGAGGTTTGGCTAATGCAACCCAGGAAGCTATGTGGCTTAAGCAATTGTATGCAAATTTGGAGATACACTCTTACACTCCAATTATATTTGGAGATAATACTAGCTCACTTCATTGAAGTGCATTATCATTATATTAGGGAGAAATTTATAAGCAAGGATATTCTGTTAGCATATGTATCAACTCATTTGCAATGTGTAGATTTACATACCAAAGCATTGGATGAAACAAAGATGAACAGGTCAAATTAATGAGTGGGCTACAAGAAATCAATGAGCAATGAAGATCAAGCATGTTAGCCATGAGGGGGAGTTGTTGGTGCAATTGAGCCCAAGCCTACACACTTGATCACTTCACATAAAACTTGATGTATTAGCATATCACTTGGGAAGTTGATATGTACAAGCTCTTCTAACTTTGAGCTATAATTATCCATTGTAAAAGTGAAGAAAACCCACAAGGAGTTAGGAAGCTTGGAATCGCATAATTCTTGGTAGTTGAAGTCAAGAGAGAATCAATCCTATACTTTAGGATTATTTTTAGGTGGAGATTTGGATTCAAATTCAAATCCTTGGCTCCAACAAAAAGTTATAACACATGAGAAGAAAATCCCGCATGGATCTCGAGGTTCTGAGATCATTTCAATGTAACTTTATTGAAAAGAGGAGCTCACCTCATAGCTCTCTCATTCAACACTCATTGAGCAATTCCTTATTGACAATGACTTTGTAATTTTACATGATTTATTCAATACATGTTCATTACTTCCTACTCACATATCTCTATCACACTTCATCAAAACAGTGATTTTATTTGAGCTGGTTCTAACTGTGTAGTGCATTATTTTACATGATTTAAAGCATAAGATCTTCAACATACTGTCTACTTTACTCTTACAAAGTTTCATCTATAATAATTCACTCGATCATCAGATATTAGTCAAACATTGCTCACTGGTTTGTAATTGTCAAGGCCTATAAAAGTCAGGGAGTATGTTCAACTTGCTAAACATAATTCTCTGCATATAGTTCATCATTTTAGATGATCCCACTCGTGAATGGTAGCTTTCTAAGATAGTTTAACTTTCCCTATAAGGAATTTTTACTAACTGCTATTGTACTCAGAGAATTCAGTAAAACACTAAGCAAGTGTATCAAGCAAAATAACAAGTTTTGTGCATTGGATCATATGCCTACCTATCTGTTTTGATTCTATCATTTGTGCATCATCTTCCAAGCAACATATATGATCATTTATGCTTATAAACTAGCTAAGGAGGCCAACAACACTCTCCAACCATCACCTATAGCAAGTGTGAAACAATTTTTAGCTACACAAACTCATCTCTTGTGATTATCCACCATCTCTCCAACACTCAATGATAGATATGGCTCCATAAAATCAGAAGCATGATGAGATACAAACAAGAAAATTTAAGAAATAATATACATGTATACTTTAAAGATTGGTGGGAAAGAAAGGCAAATACACCTACTAAAGAGATGTGTGGCCTCCTCAAGAAGAAGAAAACTAAGAAAGTGACTCGTTTCATGATGGACATCAATTGGATTGAGTGCAAAATGGATGAAGAAATCATTATGTTGATTGTGAATCAATTTACCTATCTACTGGAGGTCTCCATGCCTCTTTCTCCTCACAATCATTATTTCATGGGGGCCATCTCTAAAATACGATCTAAAAGAGTTCAATAAAATATGAAACCTATTCTTGAAGCTCCCATTTTAGACTATGAGATTCTTGACATTATTGATTTGCTTCCTATTGGCAAAATCTTAGGGTGGGATGGAATCACCAATGCTTTTTTCAAGACCTTCAAGCTTGTGGTGACTACTCCATTACATTTGGTGTGGTGAGAGTTTGTTTCTTTTGGTGCATTGCACCAATGTTTGAACTAATGCAATATCAAACTTATTCACAAAAAAGGAAGCAAAAAGAGAATAAAAAATTGGTGTCCATTTACAATGCTACAAATAGGTTACAAGATCATTGCTAAAGTTATAGCTAATTCAATTGCTTGTCACTTACAAAGCTAGATCAGTGAGGATTAGAAAGGGTTCATCAAGGGGAGGTCCATCCTCAAGGCTATCATTGATGTTTGGGAAGGTCTAATTTTTGTTGAAGAGTCTCTTTTTCTTCAGATTGACTTTGACAAAGTTTATGATAGACTCGAGTGGGAATTCATACTTCAATCTCTGAAAGACTTGGGCTATGGAAAAAAATTCATTAAGAAGATCTCAACATTGTTGGGAAAAGTGTCAGTGCAGATAAACATCAATGGATGGCTTTGTCAAGCTATTCGATTAAAATGTTCTATAAGGAAATGAGGTCCCTTGGCTTTTTTTATCTTTGCAACCATTGTTGATGGACTCATCTTGATTGTTCAATGTCATGACCATATAGGTCTTATTCAAGGCCTCTTTCTTCCTCTAATAGGACCAGATAATCATGAGACTTTTTGTCAATGACATTAATGATTTTGGGCATAATGACCTGGCCAGCATTGATACCTTTTGGTGTTGCCTTACATTTTGTGAGGCATAAAGTTCCAAAATTAGAGATTGTTAAATGGACTCTAGGGTTATTATTGGGCATCTACCTCAAATTTTGGTTGACCATGGCTATCAATTGATCCCTAGGGGACAAATCTTTTTCTTCTTAGGTATTCCAATGGGCTTTCATGTTTTGATGGGTCAACGATGGAACTCGGCTCTTTCTTATCTCGATAATAATGTGGCATACTAGAAAGGTATGCAAATCAACATGGCACGGCGAGATATGGTGGTTAACATGTTCCTTCTTTCTTCAACTATTTAGTTTCTCCCTTGCTAGAGACCGAAGGACCAAGAGGATGTACAATTGGAAAGAATTTGCGAGAACTTTCTGTAGTCAGGAGACCCTAACAATAGGGGCACCCCAAAAATTAAATGGGCTACTTGCATAAGCCAAAAAGATCAAGGGATATTGAAGAAATGACTAATAAGTCGGTGGCCAAATGTAAAAGTAACGTGTGGAGCAATAGAGATTCTTCTTGGACCAAACTCATTTTTAGAAACAAGAGGGCTCTTAAGCTAGTGGGCCTTCTTGGGTGGATGTATCTAGTTCTTCTCAATCTTTTGTCTTTCAAGTGGGTCCCAAAGTTTGAAGCTTAAATTTATCCCTAAGCAAGAGTTGGAAAAAGGTGAAATAGTTTGTCAACATCAATGAAGATTAGAAATGGGGAGTTGCTATTAGAAAAAATGATTCAATATAGTTCCCTCAAGGGCATCATAGGTCTTGAGTCCTACAGCATCCAAAAAGCTAGGAAGCTTTGGAACTAAGTGTTTTCTTTGTGGAAAAACCTCAAGAATCAGGAAATATGCCAATGGATTAGATTTGAGGACATTGATGTGCCTAAGATAAAGGACTCTGAAGAATGGTGCTTGTTGTAGAGCATATTCAATGCTTCGGAGTGTGCAAGGACTTGCCTCCTTATTGGGAAAGACTCCCCTCACCATGAGGGTTGTAGATAGAACAACAAGAACAATCTTGGTAAAATTCCTAAGTTAAACTTCTTCATAGGTAGAGCCTTTGTGAAAATGTCTACAATGTTATCCTCTGTGGGCACATATGCCAAACTAATCTCTCCATCAAAGAACCTCTCCCTAACATAATGATAATGCACCTCAATGTGCTTTGTGTGAGCATGGAACACAGGGTTCCTTGCAACGGGCAATGCTATCTAATTGTGAGCAAAGGTGGTGGTGGCAAAAGGCTGATCAACACTAGAATCAGCCAAAAGGACTCTGAGCCATACACACTCAAGAGTCACTATGAAAAGTGCCTTATACTAAGCCTCACAACTAGAAGTGGCCATAATATGGAGTTTCTTTTCAAACCAAGAAGTATGAGCTTCCAAGCATGAAGCAAAAACCTCTAGTGGACACATGAGTGTCAAAGCAACCAACCAAGTCAGAGTCAAAAAAGCATGTAAATCTAGCTTTAATCATCTCCCCTTCGGATAAACAACTGAAGTATGCATGTATCACTCAAGTATTGAAAGATGTGCTTGATAAGTTGCCAATGATTAACACTTGGGCAATGCCTAAACCTACTCATCTAAGAGACAATGAACTGAATGTGAGGAAGATTTATACATAAGTAAATCAAGCATCCAATAGCCTGCTTATAGAGAACAAGATCAAATGCATCTCTAAAATCATGAAGACTCAACCATAAACCTATCAGTCTATAATAGGGCTATCAAATGTGGAGAACCAACACATGGACTACAAGTGTGAAGCATGCTAGATGGTAAAAGCACATAGATTACCATTTCAAAAGAAAGGATTCAAACATGATGGACTACTAGAGCTCATATATAAATTGATGGGGATCACAAAAGAAGGATCAATCAATGGCTCTAGGTATCATGTTTTTTTATTGATGATGCTACAAGATGGATAAATCTTTATGTCTTGAAGGAAAGATTAGAAGTGTTTGGAGCCTTCAAACATTTTCATGCATATGCAAAAGGGTTATAGGTCAAAAGCTCAAGAGGCTAAGATCTGATGGAGGGGGAGAATATTTATCCTTAGAATTCAATGATTATCTATGGAATACATGTATTAAGAGGTAAATAACTTGTAGGTACACACCTCAACAAAATGGGGTAGCAGAAAGGAGAAATAGAACTTTGGTTGAGTTTGCTAGGGCCATGTTAAAGTTAAAGAATTTTCCAAATTATCTTTGGGTTGAGGCTCTAAATAAAACCACATATCTTGTGAATAGATTACCATGTACAACTCTGAATGGATGACCCGTTATGAATCTTGGTGGGGTAAGAAACCAACAGTGGATCATTGCAAAGTGTTTGGATGAATTGCCTGCTTATGTACCATCACAACTCAGGCATAAGCTTGAACCAAAGGCTAAAAAATATATGTTCATTGGGTATGATGAGAAGAAGATGGGTTATGGAATCCTCTAACCAAATAATTTGTTATTTCTCGAGATGTGACATTAGATGAAGAGAAGAGTTGGTATGCAAAACAAAGTCACAACATTGAAGCATTTGAAGGAGAGGTAAGAAGAAATGAGAGAGGTAGATCAAATATGCAAGTAAATGGAGATGAACATCACATGTAAGCGAGCACATCCAAAGTTGGATTATCAAAGAGAAATGAAGATGCACCTAGGTTTGATGAAGAAGTGTATTCACATACACATGAAGAATGTGAACCAAGAAGGTCAACAAGATTAAGGAGACAATGAACAAGGTATTCCTATGATTCTTCTTACATGACTCAAAAACGTTATGCTTACATGGTCAAGGAAGATGAAGAATCTCAGAGCTATGATGAAGCGAAAGGCAAGAAACAATGGGAAGAAGGAATGAAGGAAGAATCTAGTGCATTTCAAGAGATGAAGACTTTGGAACTTGTTCCAAAACCAAATGGTAAGAAAATGATTGGAAATAAATGGGTTTATAAGGTGAAGAAACTTGCAGATGGAAGAATAGCCACATATAAAGCTAGATTGGAGGTCAAAGGCTATGCCCAAATGCATTGCATAGATTATGATGAGACATTCAATTCTATGGCAAAGGTGTCAACCATAAGAATGATCATTGCTATTGAAACATCAAAAGGATGGACCTTGAGTCATTGGAAGAAAGGAGGACAAAGTGGAATGGAAGTTAGATACTCAAAAAACCATGCCTATGCAAAGGGAAAAATTCACACATGTAAGATGGTGTTGATCGTGTTGGATGTGATGGCTGGATACAATCAAAAGATCAAGTTGGTGCTGCTAGACCTGCTTCACACCTGCCCTCTTTTCTCTTCAGATATGGTTTGGAGACTCCTTGAGCTTCCAAATGACACCAAGAAACTATATATGTGCTTTACAAAATGATTGAGTAATGACCAAATCAAAACAGATAAGTTTGAACCTTGATAAGTCCAAAAACTTGCTATTTCTGTAATGACACCTGCTCAGTCCTAAGCTCAGTGTGTCCAGCACACTTGCAATTGGTCTAATTCCTTCTGGGAGTATTAAATTAGCTTAACAAGCTATCATTAGCAAGTTAAATCACTCCAAATGACAAACTATACACTGATCATGATGTTTAGCAAAATTAGGGACACCCCTGACTTTTCAGGAATCACACAGAGATATACCAGTGATCACTTCGACAGCGATTTCTCCCAATTGGCTGAATAGATTGACTTGACATTTTGTAGTGTAGTAGAATGCTTTGAGCTGGTTCCAATGAGCCCTTGATCATCAAATTTGGTTCAGTAGATCTTGAGATATGCCCTGTTGAAGTTGACAGACTTGGAGGTACTTACTCAGAGAAAACACAGAGTAAAAAACTATGAGTATATGTATTGATACTATCAAATGTACATTCCCATTGGCAAGAGATGTAATGCACAATGGTACTCTGAGGTGTAGGCTAGGTAGTAGCTCTCACACACTCACAAATTTGCTTTGATTAGCCTCGGGAAGAGTGTCACTGAACCCGCGACTTTTACATTGATTTTTATAGGAGTTTTTGAATGAATTTGAATTTGAATTCAAATTAAAGCTCCCTTGATTCTCTCCACTAGACTTAGGGAGATATTCCCTCAACTAGATCACCTAATTTTTCCACGACTCTAGTCTAGTAGGTATGATTACAAGGTTGATAAAGTCACATGGACTTTTACATGAGATAAAAGTAAGAATCAATAAGACTAGGTTCACATGATTATTGACTCTTGTGAATGTATCATCCAAGGGTTCAATCTTTTATGCTTTCCAAGGGTTCAATAGTCCAAGCTTCATGTTGGGTCTTCAAATGCACACAACAATGCCAAGTGTTAAGGCTTGCTTGCACCAACAGCTCCCCCTCAAGCCAAACACTTGCTTGAGTCTTCATCTTTAGTCTTCAATGATATCCTGTAATCCAATCATGGATTTAAACCTGCATAGCTTGCTCCCATCCAAAGCTTTTGTAAGCAAATCTGCACATTGAATATTAGTGGATACATATGACAATTGAATCTCCTTGCTAAGTAATTTCTCCCTCACATAGTGGTAATGAACCTCTATGTGTTTTGTCCTAGCATGATACACAGGATTAGCAGCTAAATGAAGTGAGCTTGTATTATCACCAAATATGATAGGTGGCCTTGTGTATAGGCCCAATTCTGAATAGAGTAACTTCAACCATATTGATTCTTGAGTGGCATTGGCTAGCCCTCTGTATTCTGCCTCAGTAGATGATAGAGCCACTGTGGGTTGTTTCTTGGATGACCAAGAAATTGGTTTATCACCTGCAAAGCATATGTAACCAGATGTACTTCTCCTGTCATCCTTGCAACCTGCCCAATCTGCATCTGAGTATACCTTGATATCAATGTCTGATGAATATGGGTAATACAAACCATGATTTTGTGTTCCCTTTAGGTACTTTACTATCTTCTTGGCTGCCTCCAAATGTGGTACTCTTGGCTTATGCATAAATTGGCTAAGTACACTCACACCATATGAGATATCAATCCTAGTTAAGGTAGCATAATTAAGACTACCTACCAAACTTTGGTAACCTGTAATATCCTTGAGTTCTTCTCCTTCATGTGCACTGAGTTTGTGGTTGACCTCCATAGGAATGTTTGAGACTTTAGCTTCCTGCAAATTAAACTTCTTGACCATGTCCTGAATGTACTTCTTCTGAGTAATGTATATACCTGAATTTGTGTAGACCAATTCAAGCCCTAGGAAGTACTTCAATAATCCAAGATCATTGATCTTGAATTCCTTCATCATTTGACCTTTGATGTGTCTAATTCCTTGAACATCATTTCCTGTAATAATGATGTCATCAACATAGACACACAAGTATATTACCTCTGAATTGTTCTTCTTTATAAACAATGAAGTATCTGCTTTACTCATCACAAATCCTTGATCCAAGAGATAGGTTGTCAACCTATAGTTCCATGCTCTAGGTGCCTGCTTTAATCCATACAGAGCTTTCTTCAATTTGCAAACATGATTTACCTTATTGGGATCCTCATAGCCAGGTGGTTGTGACATGTAGACTTCTTCAGATATCCATCCATTCAAGAATGCATTCTTCACATCCAATTGGTACATGTTCCAATTCTTGGATGCAGCTACACTCACCATAATTCTGATAGTTGGCATCTTTGCCACAGGAGAAAATGTCTCCTCATAATCAATGCCTTGGGTTTGTGCAAAACCCTTGGCTACCAACCTAGCTTTGTACCTGCTTATTGAACCATCTGAGTTCCTTTTGAGTTTGTAGATCCATCTGGATCCTATCACCTTCATGGAGTCCTTCTTGGGTACCAAGTCCCAAGTATCACTCTCCTTGAGAGCCTCCATTTCTTCATCCATTGCTTCCTTCCATTCTGGTTTAGTAATAGCTTCCTCAAATGTACCTGGTTCTTCACTTAAGATATCCTTTGCAAGATATACAGAGTGCTTGGTTACAAGTGAAGTATCATATCCATACCTAATAGGTTTCTTCTTTTCCCTTGAAGATCTCCTCATAGCTTGAGTTGAGGATTCTGGATTGTCTTCAAGTTGCTTCATCTTCATCTTCCCTTTTGATTTCCAAGCTTTGAACTCTTCAATGTTGATGGTGTCTTCATCATCTGAGCTTGTGTCCTCATTCTGAGTTGGTTCTTGCCTGACAAGCTTTGGAAAGTCTTCTTCCATATCATAAGGTAAACTCACTTTCCTGCACTCATTATCATACCATGAATCATTTTCATCAAAGATGACATCTCTGCTTACCTTGAAGCCTTTGTTTGAGGGGTTATAGAACCTGTATCCTTTCTGATTCAAATCATAACCAATAAAGATACACTTCTCAGCCTTAGGGTCTAGCTTTCCCCTTACCTGTGAGGGAATATGCACATATGCAACACACCCAAAGATCTTGCAATGATCCAGAGAAGGTCTCTTACCATGCCAAGCCTCATAGGGTGTCATTCCATCAAGTGTCTTTGATGGCAACCTGTTGATCAAGTATGTGGCAGTAGATACACTCTCTGCCCAAAGATAATTTGGTAGTTTCTTCTCATTAAGCATAGACCTAGCTGTCTCCACAATGAGTCTATTTCTTCTTTCAGCCACCCCATTTTGTTCAGGTGAGTACCTTGTGGTAATCTCCCTCTTGATGCCTCTTTCCTGCAAGAATTCTTCAAAGTCATTGGAGAAGTATTCTCCACCACCATCAGACCTTAACCTCTTCAAATGTCTACCTGTTTGATTCTCTACTAATGCAAGATACCTTTTGAAGCAATTAAATACTTCATCTTTATGTTTCATGAAGTACAAGATAGTCCATCTGCTATAATCATCTATAAAAGATACATAGTACCTTGATCTAGATATGGATGGCTCCTTGCTTGGTCCCCACACATCTGTATGCACCAATTCCAAGTAATCTTCATGCATAAATCCTTTCTTGGTGTATGGCAACCTGTGTGACTTACCAAATTGACAAGCCCCACACTTGTATATCATGTGTTGCTTGGATACATTAGGTATCCCAAGCACACATTGATCTCTGCTCATCTGCTTTATGGTTCTCTCTCCAATGTGACCCAATCTCTTGTGCCACATCTCCAATTCTGATAGGGTTTGGTCCCTATAGTTATACAAGGCAATATTTTTAGTATCCTCAAGTTCAAAGGTAAACAATCTACCTGACTTCTCTCCCTTGGCTATCCTTCTGAATCCATGTTTTGGATCTTCCACAAATGCACCATGTTGAGTGAACCTGACCTGTAGACCTTTTTCAACAATCTGACCTACACTCATCAGATTCTTGGTGATTGTTGGAACATACAATACTCTGCTTAGCAAATTCTGATTACCATCACTTGTTTTGACATTACCTACTTTAACCACTGAGTGTTTAGTGTCATCACCTGTCTGCACTTGATGCTTGCCTTTAGGTTCTTCCAAATCAGAGAGTAGGGCAACATTCCCAGCTACATGGTTAGAGCAACCTGAATCAATATAGAACAAATGATCATCATTGATACCTGATTTAGATGTCATGTTCATAATCAACAAGGAATCATCTTGATCCTCTGCATAATTATTGTAATCCTTTCTGTTCCTGTATCCCCCTTGATAATTGCCATTGTGATTGTAGCTATTGTTGTAGTTGTTGTTGTAATTATTGTTGTAGCCATGGTAGCCTTGAGATTGATTGAATCTGCCTCTGCCTTGGGAGTATCCTCCTCTTTGGTGACCTCTTCCTCTTTGATTCTTGTAGTTTTTGTAGCATTCATCTGTAGTATGATTAGACAAGCCACAAATATTGCATGGAGATTGATTATAGGGTCTCCCCCTACCTGACTTACCTCCTCTGCCCCTACCTCTAGATGATCTACCTCTCCCTGCATAGTTTGCTTGGGAGGTGGATCCTTCATCATCAACCTTCTTGCTTTTACCCTTGTCTTTAGACTTCTTATCTGTATATAGGGCAGAGGGATTGTTACCTTTTGATTGCTCTCCATTCTTTGTGATCTTGGCTTCATGTGTGAAGAGTTGTCCAATCAGAGTTGTTAGATCAGGTGCTTGAATGTCCATGTACAAGTCCATTGCAGTGGTAAAGCTCTCCCACTTGTCATCTGCTTTGAGTCCATTGATCACTTGTCTGACTATTTGCTCTTCTTCAATCTCTTCTCCAACACTTGCAAGTTGATCTGCTATGTCTTTGACTTTGGTGACAAAATCTGAAACACATTGTTTTGATTGCTTCCTAAGAGTTGTAAACTCAATCCATAGCTGATTCTTTCTGGCCCTTGTGCTTGATGAGAAGTATGTTCCCAAGGTTTCCCAAGTCTCTTGGGAAGTCTTACAGTTCCTAACATGAGGTAGAAGAAAATCAGAGATAGAGTTTAGAAGATATGACCTTGCCAAAGCATCTTTAGCACACCATTGATTTAGTCTCTCATGCTCATCCTTTGTAGGTAGGCCTCTGGTTTTGAATGAGGGCAACTCCTCATCTCCTGATATGTATCCATACAAGCTTCTCCCTTGTAGATAAGTCTTCATTCTTAATGACCATGCCTGGTAGTTATTCCTATCCAATTTGTCAATAAAGGAAGGGAAACCATCACCCATGATTACCTTGTTTTGCTCTGATACCACTGTTGGATGTGATGGCTGGATACAATCAAAAGATCAAGTTGGTGCTGCTAGACCTGCTTCACACCTGCCCTCTTTTCTCTTGAGATATGGTTTGGAGACTCCTTGAGCTTCCAAATGACACCAAGAAACTATATATGTGCTTTACAAAATGATTGAGTAATGACCAAATCAAAACAGATAAGTTTGAACCTTGATAAGTCCAAAAACTTGCTATTTCTGTAATGACACCTGCTCAGTCCTAAGCTCAGTGTGTCCAGCACACTTGCAATTGGTCTAATTCCTTCTGGGAGTATTAAATTAGCTTAACAAGCTATCATTAGCAAGTTAAATCACTCCAAATGACAAACTATACACTGAGCATGATGTTTAGCAAAATTAGGGACACCCCCGACTTTTCAGGAATCACACAGAGATATACCAGTGATCACTTCGACAGCGATTTCTCCCAATTGGCTGAATAGATTGACTTGAAATTTTTTAGTGTAGTAGAATGCTTTGAGCTGGTTCCAATGAGCCCTTGATCATCAAATTTGGTTCAGTAGATCTTGAGATATGCCCTGTTGAAGTTGACAGACTTGGAGGTACTTACTCAGAGAAAACACAGAGTAAAAAACTATGAGTATATGTATTGATACTATCAAATGTACATTCCCATTGGCAAGAGATGTAATGCACAATGGTACTCTGAGGTGTAGGCTAGGTAGTAGCTCTCACACACTCACAAATTTGCTTTGATTAGCCTCGGGAAGAGTGTCACTGAACCCGCGACTTTTACATTGATTTTTATAGGAGTTTTTGAATGAATTTGAATTTGAATTCAAATTAAAGCTCCCTTGATTCTCTCCACTAGACTTAGGGAGATATTCCCTCAACTAGATCACCTAATTTTTCCACGACTCTAGTCTAGTAGGTATGATTACAAGGTTGATAAAGTCACATGGACTTTTACATGAGATAAAAGTAAGAATCAATAAGACTAGGTTCACATGATTATTGACTCTTGTGAATGTATCATCCAAGGGTTCAATCTTTTATGCTTTCCAAGGGTTCAATAGTCCAAGCTTCATGTTGGGTCTTCAAATGCACACAACAATGCCAAGTGTTAAGGCTTGCTTGCACCAACAGATCGAATCCCACAAACACACGTACATAGAGATAATACAAAAACAAAATCTCACAAAAGTACTCACAAAATAGAGAGAGGTAAGAGACAGAACAAAAGATTGGGTACAATCTCCCCGCACGTACCCTGATGGATGACTCTATCAATGCATGTGTATTTATAGGTATTTTTCATTACTTCCTGAACAGAAGAAACATGAGGGTGGTGCTTTGAAAATCATGTGTTTACAAAAATCTACTTTATTTACAAAATCATGGCTTTCTAAGTGATCTACTATTTTTACAAAAACATTGCTTTCTAAAACAATCTATTATTTTTACAGAAATATCTAAAATACTATTTTTTGACTATCTTCAAAAGTATTGGAATAAGTCCATGCACGTTCACACCCTCATGAGTCTTCACCTACTAAATCAAAAGAAAAATCACATTAAAAACCTCAAGAAATTAAAATCCATATAACATTCCATTATTCCATAAATTATAGCATGCCTCCCGGTTAACAAGCAAGTGACATGAGTTGATAAGAATAAAATAGACATGGATGTCCAATCACATGTCCCATCACTGAACAATCATAAGCATGTTCCATGTAAAAAAACACATACATGGAAATGGGAAACTAGAACTTAATGTGACTTTGAATGATATGTAGAAAATCGATTGATCATAATGTGGAGTTAATGATATCTTATGAATCCATTGAGATTCTTCAAGGGAGTGATTTTTATATTTAACTAAATATCTATGATATTTCTTACCAGTGCGTGTAGTAGTAACATCATAATAGAGTATTTTCTCAAGAACTAAAAATTCAACGTCCTCTTCAAGTAAAGGATCGAAAATAGAAGTGAGTGGTAATGTTCCTTTAAATTGTTTAAATAAACTAATATGAAAAGATATGTATATTCCAATGAGAATTTATGTCTAGTCTAAAAGAATTCTCATTAATTTTTCAAATAATATAGAAAGGTCCATAATAGCATGGTGCAAGCTTAGCTTTAGGATATTGTCGGAAGTTTTTCAGATATCTTTTAATTATTCGTAACCATACCAAGTCATTTTTATTAAATTGTTTAGCTACTTATTTCTTACTAATAGTATGCATGTAATGTTCTTGAATCTTTTTAATGTCCTCATGAACATCATGAAGTGTAGAAATGTTATCTTCTGCAAAAGAATCAACCATAGGAATATTAGTTTGAGTTATAGACATGGGAGTGGGAAGCTTTTTACCATACACAATTTCATATGGTGTACATCAAGTTGTTGGTGCAAAGAGCAAGCCTACACATTTGACTAGAAGATTCATGAACAATTGAAGCTCCATGGAAACCATTGCTAGGAGATTTTTTATCCTTTACATTTGTAAAAGTTATTTTTTAACTAGGAAGAATCTTTGTAACTCTCAACAAACTCGTGGAGTTTATTAGTTGAGAAGTCACAACTTTATGTTAGAGAGAATAACTCCTCGATTGGTGGATTAGTTTTAGGGAGAGCCAAAAGCTGAATTCAAATTGAAATTTGAATGTAGCACTTATAAAATGGCTTGAAAAAGTCGCGGGTAGAAGGATCAATCCCCCACTTCTCTATTGTCATATTGTAAGAGAGTGAGGCCTACATTGTAGCCTACACTACTCATCATCATTAGGCTATGTTTGTCAAGCCCATGATCATGTACAACACTGCTCATTAATACAATACATCTACATTAATCATCTATGATCTCTCTTTATAGTAATTTATAAGTATCAACTTGGAATGCCCATATCTCAGTCATTTCTACACCATTTTCAATGTTCTATAGCTGTTGGAATCAACTCCAAGTTATCTATATGCTCACAAATTTTGAAGGGAATCCATTTAGCCAATTTGGAGAAAAGCACATCGAAGCACTCACTGGTCAAACTCTGTAGGGTCCTAAAAAATTGGGGGTAATGATTCAATTGTTAAATTGATTGCTCTGTGTATAGTGCATCATTTTAAATGATTCCACTTGGAATCATTAGCTTAATAAGCTAATTACATACCTCTAAAAGAAATTTTCTTAATTCCTAATAAAAGGTTTTCATTGATCCTTCAACTTGGAAGTAGTCTATTTTGATTCAATATTTTCTTACATTATTTCCAAAGTAGATAGGCACTTGTGTAGTGTCATTGGGAAGCTAAGAGCACCCACACCTCAACTCCAAAGCTACAAGGGGCTGGTACAAAGCAGCATTTAGCAGTACCTACTCATTTCTTGGAGTTTCCATCCATCTTTCCCAAGAGTGGTATCAGAGCAAAGCTAAGGTAAAATGGGATATGGTTTTCATTCTTTCGTTGATAAATTGGATAGGAACAACTACCAAGCATGGTCCTTGAGGATGAAGACATACTTTCAATGAAGGAGCCTCTATGGATACATCTCAAGAGATGAGGAGATTCCCATATTTAGAAACAAAGGATAACCTACAAGAGAGGAGCATGAAAAACACAACACATGGTGTGCCAAGGATGCATTAGTAATGGAGAATGTTAATCTCCAAAAGAAAAAGCTATCCTTGATGTGAGATCACCTCTATATCAAGAATAACTTTAAACTCCAACCAATTTTTGAAGACAAGCACCAAACTGTCAAAATTTTAGCTAACTGTGAAGAAAGTCATTTCACAGAAAAGTCTGCTACACATTATTGACTCATTGATTAATCATTTGTGTAAATTTTCTTATGAAACTTTGTAGAATGTGTCATCTAGAGTTTGCGCACCTCCTCCAAGTTAAAAATCTTCAAAAGCTTAAGTAGGTTATGAGAAATGCTTCAAAAAATCTACCTATGTCTGAAACTGCCTTCTTGTAGAGTCGACTTTGACACCTGTAACTTCTAACACATAGTTCTCCCAATCTAGAAGCCGTTTAAGCAAATGCTTTTAGCCATAGATAGCTTACCTTCGAACTTAGATTTTTACTCCTCATTTGTGTAAAACTTTACACTGTGCACTGAGAACTGATCATTTCTTTGACCATTGAAATTGCACCTGGTTCAGAAGACACTCAACACTTTCTCACATATAAATGTTCCTACACAAATTCTCTCAGCCTGTTTGCAATCAGACTCTCAAACTTTAACCATAGATAGATTAACTATGGAATTAGATGTATACAAGAGGATTTCTTATAAAATCAAACATAGAAGGAGAACTAGAGAAAGATTGACACGCAATTCTCTAAACATTCTTCCTATTCAATTCTTCATACATATGATGGATGACACCTACAATACTCATCATCAATTCATCTATTTTTCATCTATACTTCATCTCTCTCTTCTATACGACCATATACATGTATATATATATATATATATATATATATATATATATATATATATATATATATATATATATATATATATATATATATATATATATATATATATATATATATATATATATATATATATATATACATACATATGAGTATTGATTCGTCATTACTTCAAGTATATTGAAGTATTTACAAAACTAATGTACATATGTTTAAAGAACTTTGCTTCCTGAATCTTCTCTTCACTTCATGAAGTTGGACTTCAATCTTTTCTTGATATCTTCAATTCTAGACTTCATATAACCACCAATTGTTGATTTTCCTGCTCCAACAGCTCCCCCTCAATCATCAATTGTGATTACCTGCATCTTCTTTATTCCTACCATATCTTTAAACCTCTGCAAGTTTGGTCCATCCAAACTCTTTGTCATCATATCTGCAAGTTGATCTTTTGTAGGAGTATACATAACTTCTATTTCTTTATCAACAACCTTCTCTCTCAAAAAATGATATTGAATCTCAATATGTTTAGTTCTAGCATGGAATACAGGATTTACTGCCAAATATAAAGAACTCATATTGTCCCCACAAAGTATAGGATTACTCTGAACAATATCAAAACTCTTCACAAGAGTCTTTAACCATATTACTTCCTTTGCAGCTTCTACCATACCTTTGTATTATGTTTCTGTAGATGATAAAGCAATTGTATGTTGCTTCTTGGAACATCATGAAATTAGCTTATCTCCCACATAACACAAATATCCATGTGTTGATCTTCTAGGCCAAAACGCTGCAATAATGTGTCAATATATTTCGTTTGACACAAAGCCATTCCACCATCAACGTGCATAAACTGAATGCCCAAATAGTGATGCAAATGCCCCAAATCAGACATCTCATGAGGCATGCAAATCAGCCTTAAAATCAGCAATATGTGTCTCAATAGGACCAGTGAGCAGCATGTCATCAACATAGACAACAATGATCAAAAGCACATCATTAGCACGCTTAACATATAAGGTGCTTTCAGTTGGACTATTCTCAAAACCATGTGCAATCAGATAGGCATGTATCTTCTCATACCAAGCACGTGGTGCTTGCTTTAAACCATATAATGCCTTCTTTAACCTGCAAACCTGGTTTTCATGCCCTTTCTGCACAAAGCCACGGGGCTGAAAAACATACACTTCTTCATGCAAGTCACCATTCAGAAATGTTGTTTTAATGTCCAACTGATGTACATTCCAACCATGATGGGCTGCAAGTGCAGAAATGCTGCGAACAGTAGTCATACGGCATGTAGGTGCAAAGGTCTCATCAAAATCAATGCCTCTTTCCTGTGCATAACCCTTTGCAACAAGCCTAGCCTTATACCTATCAACGGAACCATCAGGTTTACGCTTCAGCTTGTATACCCACTTAGTGCCAATGGCCTTCTTGCCAGGAGGCAAGTCACATAAAGACCATGTACCATTCTTCATTATAGCATCATATTCCGATTGCATAGCAGCCATCCAATTTTCTGAATTTTGTGCTTCATCAAAAGAAACAGGCTCATTCTCATCACAGAGACTAGATGCAGCCATAGCATAGCAATCTGATGCAAAGGAGGCACTATGAGAGCCTGAATGAGTACGATATGACAAAGGTGCATCTAATTTGATGTCACGCAAAGTCTACACTAGCCATTTTGGCATATTTTTTGCCTGCTCAATATCAGCTCTCTCATCAACAAGTGCATCATGTAAATCTGCATCAGAAATGGAATGATCTGCATCATCATATGAAACCTGCAAAGGCTGAGAAGTTGCCTCATTAGGACCAGCACTAGCCTGTCCACCTGTAAAAAGAGGCATCAAAGTATCATACATGTCTTTGGAGCTAACAGATGTCTCCTTAGTACATGAAAGCAATGGCTGAATAGCATCTTCCACAAAGACAACATCACGGCTAACCAGAATGCGTTTAGTCTGTGGATGATACAGACGATAGCCTTTACTTTCAGAACTGTACCCAACAAAATACATTTTACTGCCTTATCATCCAATTTTCTGCGATGTTGTTCAGGCACTAATGCATATGCCAAACAACCAAAAACACGCAGATGAGCAACAAATGGCTTGCGGTCATGCCAAGCCTCATATGGAGTGATAGACTGCAATGCTTTAGTGGGACACCTGTTCAGTACATATGCTGCACACATGACAGCCTCAAGCCAAAAACTATGTGGTAAAGCCTGACTTTTAACCATGCACCTCGCCATCTCCATGAGTGACCTATTCTTTCGTTCAGCAAATCCATTCTACTAAGGTGTATACGGCACTGTACACTGGTGTTTTATCCCACGTTCAGCCAGAAATGCATTAAAATCTGAAGACATATATTCCCCCCCTCGATCAAAACGAAGGGTGCCCATTTTACATGCTGACAAATTTTCAGCTAAAACCAAAAACTGTTTGAAGCACATGAACACTTCGGACTTTGCTTTGAGTGGATATACCCATGCATGCCTGGAAAAATCATCAATGAAAGTCACGAAGTAAAGGTAATTTCCAAAAGAGGGTGTCTGCATAGGACCACAGACATCACTATGTACAAGCTGCAATTTCTGCATAGCCCGAACTGAACCATCTTTTGGAAAGGAAGAACGCTGCATTTTGCCCAAAATACAGCCTTCACAAACATGTTTTCCATGTACCTCAAGTTTGGGCAAAGAGGACACCATTTCAGATTTCAGCAGGCGTAAGAAACTAGCAAAATTCAGATGACCAAAGCGTGCATGCCAAAGCTTTGCATCTGACATAGCCTGAGAATCATGAACTGCACATGGCGAATCATTCACAGATCTTTCATAGTCTATGAGCTTATACAACCCATGACATAAAATGCCAGAAGCAATAATCACATCGCCATTTGAGAGATCATGGACTGTACACCTGTCATCAACGAATTTCACAACCAAGCCAATCTTGGCTAATGCAGAAACTGATAACATGTTCTTTTTGATCCCTGGCACAAATAAAGCATCTGACAAAGTGAAAGAACTACCATCAGCAGTAGTCAGAATGATCTTACCAACTCCCATAATAGGATAAGAGGAGTTATTGGTGCATGTGACATTATTCCCTGTAGGGGCAGACTCGAGTGAAGAGAAGAAACTGCGCTGCAAGGTAATATGTTTGGTCACCCCACTGTCAAAGTACCAAACATTTGAGTCTACTGCAGACATGCACTGACCATGAGAAGATGGGTCAAAACTGTAGACAGTAGTAAACGCCCATTCTTCTTCCTGCACAAGATTTGCAGACTCTGTTTTTGGTGTAGAGGCCTCTGCAACAACCATTCCAGCCTCTTTCTTCTTTGCCTCTTTAGCAGCCAGTTTTGGACAGTTCTTTATAATATGATCATTTCCTTTACAGTACTTGCAGAACAATTTCTGCTTTTCTGATTTCTTTTCATCTTTATCCTGGTTCTTCGATTGTGCAGCATTTGCAGATTTCTGCTTACTAGTAGAAGAGCTCCATTTTCCTTTGCCCTTCTGACTAGCTAGGAAAGCTTGATCTGCAACACGCATAATGGACCTATTCTGCCTGGACTGATCTTCCTGCAACAGAACAGAGACTCATTCCTCAAATGACAAGGCATTCGGATTGCCTTTCATCATCAACCAAATAGTAGAGGCAAAACTCTGATATGAATCAGGAAGAACATTCAGAACGGTCTACACAAGTGAGCTATCTGGTATAACCTCATCAGCAGAAATCAATTGTTCCTTCAGGTCTTTGATCTTTGTAAAAAAATTGTCCATAGAATCACCTTCATTCATGTGCTCACTCTCCAACTGTTTTCGGAGGTAAGCAACACGAGCCTCATTCCTAGCCTGGTACAAAGTGGTAAGTGTATCCCAAGCATCCTTTGCTGTTCTGCAAGAGCGAATGTGAGGAATAATGGCACGTTTGACAGACAAGGCTATCAATGCATGTGCCTGGGCATCTCTGCCATCCCAACGAATCTGCTCTGCAGTAGGTGCAACAGAAATAGCAGCACGAACAGGAATCTGCGGAATATCATCTTCGACACCATCTTCATCAGCTCCAACACTTGTATTTGCAGTACCTGTCGTTACAGGTGTATCAGGACGTCTTTCAACACCCTGCACAATGTTCCACAATCCTTTTGCAACCAGTACATGTCGCATCATATAAGCCCATAATGGGTAGTTGGTACCATCCAACTTATCCTCAACAACCAACATACGGAATACATCACTGCTTTCAGCCATGGCCGGTGACTAAAATACCTTGATGCAGAAAATTGACTATATCTCAAAAAGTTGAACAGAACTGCCCAGACGAGTTTTGCTAGACCTGTAGCAGACTTCGAGACGCTTAAACTGGCGAACAGAAACTGGTATATACCTTTGGCACAAAAGGACGAAATAGCCTACACAAGCGCTGCGATAGTGCATTCGGAGGCCAAATTTTGTGCGAATCTGAGACTGCAAACGGAGGAGTGTCGACGGCACCCTAGAAGAAGCGACGACCTGCTCTGATACCGATTGTTGGAGATAGACGTCTACGGAAGCACGCGAACAGCACAAGGAAGAAGAAGAAGCTTGGAGCACAACACACAAGACTGAATGTATTACTAGAGAATGTACAAAGATAAGTAGCCCATTAGGGCAATAGGCGTATATACAAGCTGGGGGAAAAAAACCTCCTAAAGAGGGAAAAAAGTGCCCCGGCGGTCCTAGAGTGTTCACACACATCACTACCTAAATATATCAACAACATCTGTTAGCATAACAAAATCTAAACCTGGAACATATCTATCAGGTGGATATGAGACACGTGCAGAACGTCTCAATGGTTGCTGAACAGGAACATGTGCAGACTGATCTGAATGGACATTCTCTTGAACATCCCTATGTGTAGCATTTTTATGCATGCTAACCGGAGGACTACTATCCTCAAACACCACTCTTCTCACTTCAACCTCCTTAATGGGCTGTTTATGCATCTCCGACTCATTAAAAATGACATCACTACTTTTGATCACTGACCGTGTTTCAGGATCCCATAAGCGATATCCAAATTGTCCTTCTCGACCATATCCAAGAAAAATGCATTTCTTTGACTTATGGTCCAACTTTTGTCTAAGATTCTTGGGTATATGAACATATGCTTCACACCCAAAAAATCAAAGATGATCATAATATGGTGGTTTCCCTGTCCATAACTCTTGTGCCACTTTCAGACCTTTGGCAGTACTAGGTGAAAGGTTAATCACATGAACTGCAGTCAATACTGCTTCTGCCCAAAAACCTTGTGAGAGGTTTTCATGATGCAACATAGAGACTATTCTATCTTGAATAGTTCTATTCATCCTCTCAGCTATACCATTCTGTACTGGGGTATAAGGAGCTGTAAACTCTCTACGAATCCCTCTAGACTGACAGAAAAGGCTGAATTCACATGAGGTATACTCACCCCCATTATCTGAACGTAAAACCTTAAGCTTAGTTCCTTTTTCAGTCTCAACTGAAGCAAGCCATTTTCTGAAAGTAGGGAATACATCATCCTTTAATTTGATAGGATATACCCAGACTTTTCTAGTAGCATCATCTATGAAAGTGACAAAGTAAAGAGAACCACCTAAGGACCTAGTGGGCATAGGACCACACACATCTGTATGAACGAGATCTAAAGGCTGAATTGAAGAGTCAATGTGCACTCTATGCACATTTCTAGTTTGCTCTCCATATTGACAATGCTCACAAAATGAAAAATCAGAGAAAGATAACACAGGTAAGTAGCCAGAAGGAGAAAGATTTTCCATTCCACTACGAGATATATGGCCCAAACGACCATGCCAAATACAAGCCATAGGCTGTTTAGTAACAGCTAACAAGTGTTCTTTCTGTGATACAAATAAAGGATAAAGTGAGCCAACTTTGCTTCCTTTTGCAATAACCATATTGCCCTTTGATATACGAAAGGACTGAGCATAGAAGACCACCTTGTAACCAAGGTCATCAAGTTGACCAACTGACATCAAACTGTGTGATGACTGAGGTACATGGCGTACATTATGCATAGTAAATTTTGAACCATCAATGAACTGCACAACCACATCTCCAATCCCCACAACATCACACTGGTAAGAGTCACCAAGTCTCACGGTACCAAGAGACTTTGCTGCATAATTAGAGAACCATTCTCTATGTGGTGTCACATGGAAAGAAGCACCAGAATCTAGCAGCTAGGTGTGGGAAAGAGAATCAGCCATAAGTGCCTCAGATGGCAAAGTACTATCAAGTGTCAACACATCAACATCATTAGAAATAGCATTAATTTCTTCAATCTTCACAGTCGAAGTAGATGGTGCAGGTAACTGTTTAACATGCCGATTGAAGGAACTTGGAGAAGCTTGTCGAAGGTAGAAAAGTGTGTTTCGAAGCGATGAAGTTTGGTCAAGCCAACCGGCACAAGACCAGCCCTTGAGCTTATGGAGACTCAAATAGACCTTATAGGCATGTGATAAGTGCAAAGAAACACACTATGTACCTCGGAGCATCAAGGAGAATGAGTCGATACAAAACAGATAGGTTAGCGGGTCGACTAGCTCAAAAAAACTTACTATCTATGGAAGAGACAATGAACTTCAAATGCCCATAGCGACCAGCGTGATTACAATTAGAAAAAATCCTTTTATGGGAGTGATACACATAGGGTTGAGTGTATGGAATGCACAAAATTATAAGGAATAAGCAAAATTTGCTATAGGAATGAATGCGACATTCACCGGTGGTACTTCCTATTTTTCAGGAATACGTAGAGATTGACCCCGAGGCAGAAAAACTGAGATTTCTCCAAATCTGCTGAACAAAATGCTTTGAAAATTTACAGGCATAAACTAGACACTAATACCTTTCCAATGCGTTTTCTTGCACTCAATTTGGAGCTCTGAGGAGAGAGCCGCAGCCTCTGCAAGATTACTGTTGGCGAAGAAGATGATGCAAAAAATTGAAGGAGCAAGACAATGATGGTCACAAGTGTATGTATATTGCTTCCATGTATAATACAAGTGATTTCAACTCCTTATATAGCCTCTAGGAGTGTTCCACGACTTTTACAACTTGAATTTGAATTCAAATGAAGGTGGGAATGGTTGTTGGAGGGAATCAATTCACTTCCCTACAATCTAGGAAAAGTGAAGATCTTGATTGATCTACTTTTAGGTGAAGAGACAATGAACTTCAAATGCCTATAGCGACCAGCGTGATTACAATTAGAAAAAATCCTTTTATGGGAGTGATACGCATAGGGTTGAGTGTATGGAATGCACAAAATTATAAGGAATAAGCAAAATATGCTATAGGAATGAATGCGACATTCACCGGTGGTACTTCCTATTTTTCAGGAATATGCAGAGATTGACCCCGAGGCAGAAAAACTGAGA
The DNA here is from genome assembly GCA_020310875.1 of Ceratopteris richardii. Taxonomy (NCBI): domain Eukaryota; kingdom Viridiplantae; phylum Streptophyta; class Polypodiopsida; order Polypodiales; family Pteridaceae; genus Ceratopteris; species Ceratopteris richardii. Next base: position 77,427 of record MU260995.1, read on the forward strand.
TATCTCCAAATCTGTTGAACCAAATGCTTTGAAAATTTACAGGCATAAACTAGACACTAATACCTTTCCAATGAGTCTTCTTGCACGCAATTTGAAGCTCTGAGGAGAGAGCAGCAGCCTCTGCAAGAATACTGTTGGCGAAGAAGATGATGCAAAAAATTGAAGGAGCAAGACAATGATGGTCACAAGTGTATGTATATTGCTTCCATGTATAATACAAGTGATTTCAACTCCTTATATAGCCTCTAAGAGTGTTCCACGACTTTTAAAACTTGAATTTGAATTCAAATGAAGGTGGGAATGGTTGTTGGAGGGAATCAATTCACTTCCCTACAATCTAGGAAAAGTGAAGATCTTTATTGATCTACTTTTAGGTGACTTGATTTGCTTGATTGAATGCAACTTCAACCACCAAAATTTCGTGGGATTTTGGCTCTATATTTCTACTTTTACATGTGTACAACTCAAGGCTTTTACAATGGTAAATGAGCCATCAAAATATTCTCAAAAAAATACAATAAATGAGCATATGAAAAAGAACTCTCCAACGGATATTCTTTCGATGCGATAGCCTTCGATGTAGATCAAATCCACCTCAAGCATAGTGTAAGCTTGATGTTCCAACAGCTCCCCCTCAATCTAAAGTATGCTTGAGTCTTCATTCTCTGATAGGTTGAATACCTGCCATAGCTTTGAATCTACAAAGCTTTATTCTATCAAGTGCCTTCGTCATCATATCTACTACTTGCTTTTCAGTCGGAACAAAAGAAATGTCGATCTCCTTTGCCATGAGTTTCTCCCTGATGAAGTGGTAATGGACTTCTATGTGCTTGGTTCTCGCATGGAAAATAGGATTTGCCGCTAGATGCATGGAACTTAAATTATCTCCAAATATGTGAGGTTTGGAACTCACAAGTCCCAAATCTGTATACAATGCTTTTAACCATATTGCCTCTTGAGTTGCTACGGTCAAGCCTCTGTACTCTACTTCAGTTGAGGATAAAGCAACTATTGGTTGCTTCTTGGAACTCCATGACACTAGCTTTGAACCTGCAAATGCTAAGTAACTAGATGTACTTTTTCTATCATCCTTAGCTCCTGCCCAATCTGCATCTGAGTAGATTTTGATATCCAAATCGGAAGAGTAAGGATAGAATATACCTTCGTTGATTGTACCTTTGAGATACTTAAGTACTCTCTTAGCCGCATCCATGTGTGGTCTTCTTGGTGAGTGCATGAACTGACTAAGCACTCCCACACTATATGAGATGTACACCCTTGTGTGAGTAGCATATATCAAGCTACCTACCAAGCTTTGATACTCTTTAATGTCTTCAATTTTCTCACCTTCATAAACACTAAGTTTATGATTCACCTCCAAAGGTGTACCTGTAGGTTTAGTGTTCTCCATTTTCAACTTGAGAAGAAGATCCTGAATGTATCTTCTTTGAGTCAAATACATTCCTTCATTTGTGTATATCACCTGCATACCTAGGAAATATGTGAGCTCACCTAGGTCACTGATTTTGAACTCCTCTTGCATGTGTCTCTTGATCCTTTGAATGCCATTTAGATCATCACCTGTCACAATAATATCATCTACATATACACATAGATAGATAACCTCATTGTGATCCCTTTTGATGAATAGAGAAGGATCTGAGCTGCTAGCTTTGAACCCTTGATCTTGAAGATATGTAACCAACCTGTAATTCCAAGCTCTTGGAGCTTGTTTCAATCCATACAATGCTTTCTTAAGTCTGCAAACATAAGATGGATGATTAGGGTTTTCAAAACCTGGTGGTTGTGACATGTATACCTCTTCACTTATCCAACCATTTAAGAATGCATTTTTCACATCAAGTTGGAGGAGTCTCCAATTCCTTGTAGCAGCTACACTTATCAATGTCCTGATTGTAGTCATCTTTGCAACTGGTGAGAATGTTTCCTCATAGTCTATACCATGAGTTTGTGAGCATCCTTTGGCAACTAATCTTGCCTTGTACTTGCAAACTGATCCATCTGAATTTCTTTTAACTTTATATACCCATCGGCAACCAATTACCTTTTGATTCGGCGACATGGGAACCAAATCCCAAGTGTCCATTTCCTTCAATGCATCTATCTCTTCGTTCATGGCCTTTTCCCAATTAGGGTTTCCCTTTGCCTCTTCATAGGTTGAGGGTTCCTCTGAAATAGAGTCTTTTGCCAAGTAGATTGAATGCTTTGTAACAAATGTGGAATCATATCCATACCTTTCTGGTTGTTTCTTCTCTCTTGCTGATCTTCTAGGTGCTTGTTTGGAGCATTCTCCAACCTCTTGCATCTTTGCTTTGCCTCTTGACTTCCATAGCTTGTAATCCCTTTCTCTTTCATCTTGGTCATCGTCTGTATCACTTCTTGGATCCTAGACCTGTGTATCATGCTTGCTTCCTAATTGATGAGAGTCAGAATCAAGATCATATGGTAGTGTTACCTTTTGTTTATCTTCATCATACCAAGACCTGTGTTCTTCAAACACAACATCTCTACTTGTAGTGAATTGCTTGGTTGAAGGATTGAAGAACCTGTAACCCATCTGAGTTGAATCATATCCAATAAACACTGCCTTTGTTGCCCTTTCATTTAGCTTACCTCTTATTTGTGATGGTACATGAACATAAGCTAAACAACCAAAAACCTTGCAATGTCCAAGACTAGGTTTTCTTCCATGCCATGCTTCATAAGGAGTCATACCTTGAAGCAATTCGGATGGTAGTCGATTGACAAGGTACACTGCAGTTGAAATAGCTTCTGCCCAAAGATAATGTGGCAACTTCTTCTCTTCAAGCATTGTTCGGGCTGATCCAACCAATGTCTTGTTTCTTCTCTCTGCAATTCCATTTAGTTGAGGAGAGTACCTAGTAGTCACTTCCCTTTTGATACCTTTGTCCTGCAAGAACTCATCAAACTCTTTGGAGAAGTATTCTCCCCCTCCATCAGATCTGAGCTTCTTTAGTGATCTACCTGTATGATTCTCCACATGTGCAAGATACTTCTTGAAGCAATCAAATACTTCATTCTTACTCTTGATAAAGTATAGAACAGCCCATCTACTATGGTCGTCAATAAATGAGACATAATACCTTGATCCTGCCAATGAAGGTTCTTGACTTGGTCCCCATACATTTGTGTGTACTAAGTCCAATAAGTTGTTGTGGATGTAGCCTTTGTGGTTGAATGGTTGTCTTTGTGCCTTCCCAATCTGACATGCATCACACCTGTTGATCATGTGTTGCTTTGATATGTTCGGCAGTCCTAGAACACTTTGATCCCTGCATATATCCTTCAAGGTTCTTTCATTCACATGAGCAAGTCTCTTATGCCACACTTCAAGCTCACTTAGGGTTTGAGATCCAAAGTTGAATAGAGCTATGTTCCTGGTATCTCCTACTTCAAAAGTAAAGAGCCTACCATGCTTCTCACCTCCGGCTATCTTCTTGAAGCCTTGACATGGATCTTCCACAAAAGCTCCATGTTGGGTGAACCTAACTTGCAAGCCTTTTTCAACTATTTGGCCTACACTTATTAGGTTTTTCGTGATAGTGGGTACATAGAGAACCTTACTCAGAATGTTTGTCCTGCCATTGGAAGCTTTGACATTACCAATCTTCTCCACATTGTGCTTCGTGTCATCCCCTGTTTGCACTTCATGTCTATGCTTTGGACTTTCCAAGTCAGATAGAAGACCAATGTTGCCTGCAACATGATTCGAACATCCTGAATCTATGTAGAACAAATGATCGTCTTCTTTACCTTCTTTGTGGCTTAGGTTCATAAGAAGCAATGAGTCTTCATGTGGTTGATCTTCTGAATAATTGTTGTAGTCCCTTCTATTATAGCTTCTATTGTTGTTGTTGAAGTTGTGTCCACCTCTGCCTCTATTGCCGCCATATCCACCTCTTCCACTTCCTTTCTGGGTCTTCCCATTGAACCAGCAGTTTTGAGTGGTGTGGTTGGTCTTATCGCATATGGCACAAGGTTGAACATTCTGACCTTTGGCTTTGTCTTGCTTTGGTCCTTTCTTCTTCCCTTTCCACTTGCTCTTGCTTGCGAAGTTGGCTTGGGAAGTCTCTTCTTCGTCTTCTTCCTTCTTCTTGCCTTTCTGCTTCTTATCCTTCTTATCTGGATATAGAGCACTAGTTGAACTACCATGATAAGAGTTACCTTCCTTTATGCTATTATTGGCTTCTTGATTGAAGAGTTGTCCAAGAAAGATGTTGAAGTCTGGAGTTTGCACATCCATGATGAGATCGTAAGCCGTCGTGAAGGATTGCCATTGCTTATCACTTCGAATGCCGTTGAGAATTTGCCTCATGATGACCTCTTCTTCAATCAGCTCTCCAATGGATGCTAACTGATCCGCAACCTCCTTGACCTTGGTAACAAACTCTATGATGGTTTGTTTAGGTGTCTTCTTCATTTGGTTGAACTCGTTCCAAAGATGATTCTTTCTTGCTTTGGTACTAGCAGAAAAGAAAGTCTCCAGGGCATCCCAAGTCTCTTGAGATGTCTTGCATCCTCTAATATGTGGTAATAGAAAGTCAGAGATAGAGTTTAGTATGTACGACCTTGCTTGAGCATCCCTTGCGCACCAAAGTGTGAGCTTATCTGTCTCCTCTTGTGTAGGTCCTCCTTTGGATCTTGGAATAGGCATAGTTTCATCACCTGCTACAATTCCATAAAGATTTCTACCTTGCAAATAGGCCTCCATTCTAATTTGCCAAGCTGCGTAGTTGTGTCGATCAAGCTTCTCGATCATTGAGGGAAAGCCGTCACCCATCTTGATCCAGCTCTGATACCACTGAAGGAACTTCGAGAAGCTTGTCGAAGGTAGAAAAGTGCGTTTCAAAGCGATGAAGTTTGGTCAAGCCAACCGGCACAAGACCAGCCCTTGAGCTTATGGAGACTCAAATGGACCTTACAGGCATGTGATAAGTGCAAAGAAACACACTATGTACCTTGGAGCATCAAGGAGAATGAGTCGATACAAAACAGATAGGTTCGCGGGTCGACTAGCTCAACAAAACTTACTATCTATGGAAGAGACAATGAACTTCAAATGCCCATAGCGACCAGCGTGATTACAATTAGAAAAAATCCTGTTATGGGAGTGATACACATAGGGTTGAGTGTATGGAATGCACAAAAGTATAAGGAATAAGCAAAATATGCTATAGGAATGAATGCGACATTCACCGGTGGTACTTCCTATTTTTCAGGAATACGCAGAGATTGACCCCAAGGCAGAAAAATTGAGATTTCTCCAAATCTGCTGAACCAAATGCTTTGACAATTTACAGGCATAAACTAGACACTAATACCTTTCCAATGAGTCTTCTTGCACTCAATTTGGAGCTCTGAGGAGAGAGCAGCAGCCTCTGCAAGATTACTGTTGGCGAAGAAGATGATGCAGAAAATTGAAGGAGCAAGACAATGATGGTCACAAGTGTATGTATATTGCTTCCATGTATAATACAAGTGATTTCAACTCCTTATATAGCCTCTAGGAGTGTTCCACGACTTTTACAACTTGAATTTGAATTCAAATGAAGGTGGGAATGGTTGTTGGAGGGAATCAATTCACTTCCCTACAATCTAGGAAAAGTGAAGATCTTTATTGATCTACTTTTAGGTGGCTTGATTTGCTTGATTGAATGCAACTTCAACCACCAAAATTTCGTGGGATTTTGGCTCTATATTTCTACTTTTACATGTGTACAACTCAAGGCTTTTACAATGGTAAATGAGCCATCAAAATATTCTCAAAAAAATACAATAAATGAGCATATGAAAAAGAACTCTCCAACGGATATTCTTTCGACGCGATAGCCTTTGATGTAGATCAAATCCACCTCAAGCATAGTGTAAGCTTGATGTTCCAACACCCATCAACATTCTGTCCTTTACCTTTAGCATTCTTTAATGCATAATAGTCTTTCTTCATGTGTCCTTTCTTATGACAAAAATGGCATTCGATATCCCTCTTCCTTGATTTACTTCTACTCTTATTCCGTTGACCATTCCTTTCCTTGTTCCTGCTCCTGCCACGTTGTTGATTCTTTCCTTGGTAAGAATCACGAACATTATATGCATCTCCACTCTGAGTGCCAACCATAGATTTTCTACGAATCTCCTCACTCAAGAGTGCTCCACATATGTCATCATACATAAGTTTACCGCCAGGTGCACTATTGCTAATAGCTGTGCAAAACGTATCCCATGATGATGGCAGGGTGCATAACAACAATACTGCTTTCATTTCATTATCCATATCCATTTTCTGAGCCTGTAACTGGGAGAATATAGCATCAAACTCATTTAGATGAGCAGCAACATTATCTGTGTCCTTCATACGAAGGTCATATAATTTTCTCATCAGATACACTTTATTTGATGCCGTCTCTTTTTCATATGTATTGCATAACTTCTTCCAAATCTCCTCTGCACTTTCACAGTCTAATACTGTAAAGTAAACATTATCTGCCAAGTGCAAGCGAATGGTAGACCTGGCCATTTCATCTAACTCATCCCAATCATCTTCATCCATGTCAGTAGGCTTCTTTGAAATCCCATTTACTGGCTTCCATTGCCTCCTATGAATCAGCACATCTTTAATTTGATTTTTCCATAGAGCAAAGTTCGTGCCATCAAATTTTCGGATCTCAAAATGGTCTTTGCCCTGCAAGTTATAGCTCCTCCTCGGAACACTAGCACTAGACCCTGATCCACCGGATGTGCCTGAGACCTCTGATGCCATGATCGTACAGAACTGAATAGAATGATAATGGAGCTAGAAGAGTCCAAACACCAACAAATAAGTGTATCAAGGAGTAAATCGACCACTGTATAGTTGACTAAACCAGAAATCTAGAAAAATTTTGCCAGAGTATCCTCTGCAGAATTAGCATATGACCAGTGTCAAAGTATCATAAAACTGCAAGTACTGACATGTCTACCTGCATAGTGAATCACTGACTCCACTGCATATAATTAGTTACCCAATAGAAGCCAACTAGGCTTATCGAGCACCTATGAACAACCATCATACATCTCCTATGGCGAGGCTGGGTAAGTCTTCCACCTGCATCACCAAAGAGACCCCGACATTTGGGTGTCTCCCAGTTAAGAAAACCTCACCACGACCCTCTTTATCAAACGTAATCGCTATATCAATGACCACATGGACGTACATAAGCGGTATCCACAGAAGCGTACATGGTGTGTATGTGCTCAATAAATGCAGTAAAATGACACTAAAAGGCTGAGTACACAGCCCAAAAACTAGCCAATAACACCTGCAAGTGTCTATCAACTTTGATGTTTTAGGCTTTCAAAAAAAAAACCTGCATAAATTTGTAGCGACTGCTCCCACCAAAACTGAAAACCCCTCAAGAAACCTGTAGTTTTACGAGTGTGGCTGAAACTTCAGCCCCAAAGTTTGATATTTATTGTCTCAAAAATACAAGGAACACTCTTCTTGATGTTCTTGGACCTGTGTGAAGAGAACTATGTGCAAAAGTACTCCGAAATGGCTCCAAAAAACACCCCAAAATTGCTTCAGAAATAGGCTTTGAAAGCAAAAAATGAAGCTTTGAGGGACCAAAGCTTGTTCAAGGTAATGTCAACCTTAGTCTTTCCCCTTCTTCAAACACCACAAGAGTGTAGCTTAGTGGCAAGAGATCGCCACAGTTAAGCGAGCTCTGGGGGGAACAGTACTGGGATGGGTGACCTCCCGGGAAGTACCGGGAACCTCTATATTCCTAGATCGTTGAGGTCCTCCCTCGCGCATAGCCAACGGCACCAACGGTGACTTTGGTGACTCGGATGACAAGGTATGCCAAGGTCTATGCCTTGGTCGCCGCCTTAGTTGTAAGCTTAGGGGGGGGAGGCTCGCTTCGCTCGCACAAAAGGAACAAAAGTTTTGCCTCGAACTGCTCTGATACCAGTGAAGTGGACACCTAACGGTAACATATACCTTTGTCATTTGTTCCTGTAAGTATTATGTCATCAACATAGATACAAACATAAATAAATCCATCCTCACTTGCTTTGACTAACAAGCTACTATCTGCCTTTGATGCTTGAAATCCAAGTTCCTTCAAGAACTTTACAAGCCTATAATTCCATGCTCTTGGGGCCTACTTCAACCCATACAAAGCTCTCTTAAGCTTACACACATAATTTGGATACACTTGATCTTTGAAACCATCTAGTTGTTCCATGTAGACTTCATATGAAATATAACCATTCAAAAATGCATTCTTCACATCTAATTGAGATAATTTCCAACCTTTGCAAGCAGCAATTGCTATGAGAGTCCTAATAATTGTCATCTTTGCAACAGGACTATAAGTTTCATCATAGTCCACACCATATGTCTATGCATATCCCTTTACAACAAGCCTGGCTTTGTACCTAGATACACTTCCATTTTCAAATCTTTTTGTTTTGTAGACCCATTTACATTCAATGATTTTCTGACTATTTGGTTTAGGAACCAAATCCCAAGCCTCATTTTCCATCAATGCATCATATTCCTCCTGCATAGCTTTTTCCCAATTCTTTTTCCCTTTGGCTTCATCATATGTGAATGGATCTTCATCTGCTTTTAACATGTAAGCATAATCTTAGTAGTCAAGAATGAAGTATCATAGCTATACCTTGTAGGTTGCCATTTGTGCCTAGATGACCTTCTGAGTTCTCCACTTCTTGAAGTTTCTAGTTCATCATATTCTGGATCAAACCTTGGCACTTCTTGAACTTCAACCTGTACTTCATTGTTCTCCTCTTCATCAAATATTTGAACCTTTGATTTACCTTTCTTTTGATTTACAACTTCTTCCACATCTGCATGAACATTAAGTGTACCTGCATACCAAGTACCTTGCTCATCACATGTAACATCCTTAGACACAAGGAATTGCTTTGTGGATGGACTCCACAACCTATAACCCATTTGCTTGTCATCATAACCAATGAATACATACTTCTCTGCTTTAGGTTCCAATTTATGCCTCAATTATGATGGCACATATGCATATGCCAAACATCCAAATATTTTACAATGATCCAATGTAGGTCTCTTACCCCACCAAGCTTCATATGGTGTCATACCCTACAAGGCTTTACATGGTAACCTATTGACCAAATATGTGGATGTGTTCACAGCCTCATCCCACAAATAATTTGGGCAAATTTTCTCCTTCATCATTGATCTTGCAAACTCAACAAGAGTTCTATTTCTTCTCTCTGCTACCCCATTTTGTTGAGGAGAGTACCTACAAGTAACCTCTCTCTTTATACATGCATTCCACAAATAATCATTGAACTCATTAGAAAAATGCTCTCCCCCTCCATCTTCAACTTATAACCTGTAATTCTCTCTGCATATACATGATAGTGTTTAAATGTATTAAACACTTCTGATTTGTCTTTGATCACATAGATTGTGATCCATCTGGTAGCATCATCAACATATATGACATAATACCTTGAACCATTTATAATGAAGTCCTTTGAAGGACCCCACACATATGTATGTACCAATTCAAGTCTTTCTGAATACATAAAACCATGCTTATTATATGATTGCTTATGAGCCTTACCTAACTGACATGCTTCACATCTCTATGTCATGTGTTGACCTGCAACATTAGGCAATCCAAGAACTAAACCATTTTTAATCATTTCTTTAATACCTCTTTCATTAAAGTGTCCAAGTCTATTATGCCAAATATCCAATTTAGACACCTTTTGCTCTCCATATGTAAACATAGCATGTCCAATATTACCTTGTATCTTTAATGTGAAGAGCATTCCTTCCTCCCTATAACAATCTGTTTATACCCTTGACTAGGGTCCTCAACATAAACTCCATCATTAGTGAACCTTACCTCATATCCTTTTTCCACAATTTGTCCTACACTAATCAAGTTCTTTGGAATTGTAGGAACATACAGAACCTTACTCAAGAGAGTACTTCCATCTTTGGCTTTAACTGAATCAATTGACTTCACTTTGTGCTTTGTATTG